>JAWPHD010000533.1:0-190000 GCA_037043455.1 Cyrtodaria siliqua | reverse complement strand
CACTACTACTACTACTACTACACTACTACTATTACTACTACACTACTACTACTACTACTACTACTACTACTACTACTACTACACCACTACTACTACTACACTGCTACTACTACTACTACTATTACTACTACACCACTACCACTACTACACTGCTACTACTACACTACTACTACTACACTACCATTACTACTACACTACTACTACTACTACTACTACTACTACTACTACTACTACTACTACTACACTACTACTACTACTACACTACTACTACTACTACTACTACTACTATTACTACTACACTACTACTACTACTGCACTACCATTACTACTACACTACCATTACTACTACACTACTACTACTACTACTACTACTACACTACTACTATTACTACTACTACTACTACTACACCACCATTAGTACTACACTACCATTACTACTACACTACTACTACTACACTACTACTATTACTACTACTACTACTACTACACTACCTTTAGTACTACACTACTACTACTACTACTACTACTACACTACTACTATTACTACTACTACTACTACTACACTACTACTACTACTACTACACTACTACTACTACTACTACTACTACTACTACTACTACACTACTACTATTACTACTACTACTACTACTACACTACCATTAGTACTACACTACTACTACTACTACTACTACTACTACACTACTACTACTACTACTACTACTACTACTACTACTGTTACTACACTACCATTACTACTACACTTCTACTACTACTACTACTACTACACTACTACTATTACTACTACTACTACTACTACTACTACCACTACTATTACTACTACACTACTACTACTACTGCACTACCATTACTACTACACTACCATTACTACTACTACTTCTACTACTACTACTACACTACTACTATTACTACTACTACTACTACTACACTACCATTACTACTACACTACTACTACTACTACTACTACTACACTACTACTATTACTACTACACTACTACTACTACTACTACTACTACTACTACTACACTACTACTACTACTACACTGCTACTACTACTACTACTACTACTACTACTACTACTACTACTACACTACCATTACTACTTCACTACTACTACTACTACTACTACTACTACTACTACTACTACTACTACTACACTACTACTATTACTACTACACTACTACTACTACTACTACTAATACTACTACTACTACTACTACTGCTGCTACTACTACTACTATTACTACTACCATTACTACTACACTACTATTACTACTACACTACTACTACTACTACTACTACTACTACTACTACTACTACTACTGCTGCTACTACTACTACACTACCATTACTAATATACTACTACCATTACTACTACACTACTACTATTACTACTACACTACTACTACTACTACTACTACTACTACTACTGCTGCTACTACTACTACTACTACTACTACCACTACTACTAATACTACTACTACTACTACTACTACTACTACTACTACTACCACTACTACTACTACTACTACTACTACTACTACTAAAAGTAGATACTTATCTAGTTTTATATTCGATCTCTATGTCAAAAGTGTGTGTAAAGTATTTTACAGTGAAAATGTCAAAATAACTCCAAAATGTGTGTAATTTAAAGAACTTTAATAAAAAAAAAATCATTAGAAGCCTGATGGACGTATATATTATTTTACTTATTTTGAAAGGAATGTTGTAGGACCTTGTCATATACACGTTTTAAAAAAAAAAGAGCATTAGAACATAATATGTTTAGTAAAACAGAATGGGTGGGGAACGGATCATATATATTTGCTTTTTAAAGTAACACGACAATTGTTTGTATATGTTTTGAAAGATATTTATATATGTAATCGAACATTAATGCCTTTTTAATGTTTGAAAAACATTGTGAAAATGTTCAATGACTCTATTTTTCCTCTTTTAGTGACATTTTGGAGCTAGAAATATCTGTCTTCTTCAAAGACGTCTATTGGAAAAAAAAGTGTGATGACCTACTCTTTTTTTGTTATTTTGATCTAAATGATACCAAAGAAGCTTTAAATATCAATTTAAAAAATAAATCTCAGCACTACGTACTTTCCCATCCATCCTCCTTAACGTCAATATGAGCGAATTAACATGTCTACGGGCGACTCACAATTTCGCTAATGGGGATTCCATCGGCGTAGTTTAGATTGACTGTGATTCTTTTTCTCAGTGTTACAGTTTCTATTCGTCTTTACCGAATATATCCTAACAAGTAGCTTAATTTGCAATATCCCGCTAAGTTACACGTGTTTTACTCAACCTTAACAAGTATCTCAGTAACGATATCTCCCGCTAAGTTACTTATTTTTTTTACCGAATATACCATTAACATGTAGCTCATTAAATTCAATGTGAAAGCAGCTATAGCGTAGCTCTGTAAATTATGTGATGCACAACAAGAAAGATAACACTGTTACACGGATACAAGTGGTATTAGACTTCGTTATCTCCCTTGTTTGTGTCGTGCGTCTCAGATCCAATGACACCCTGGTACCACATTAAGGACTATTGGTCAGCCATCTTTGAAAAGAAAATCCAAAATGGATGGGGTATGGTTAATTGAAATGTGTATCCAACTGCATATTATAGGCATAAACAATGTCAATGATATAATAGATGAAAGTAATTCAACACTATTGATGTGAACATAATATCAGAAACAATATTTATTTGGCAGAAATAGTGCCCTTTACATTCGAAAAGTTTAGTACAATTTTACTCGAAGATGTTTTGTTTATTTATGTTAAATACATTTCATGTGTATCATGTGTGTGTGTTGAAGGCACATGGCGTATAAAGAAAATCTTCATTTTTTAACAATGGTGTACTTCTAATTTTGGATGATGTGATAACATGGCTTACTTTATTTAGAAATGATGTCTCGTCTGCCATTTTAAGATAAAGGGACAATTCTATGGACAAATTTATTGAACATAAATAAACAAAACATCTTCGAGTAAAACTGTACTAAACTTTTCGAATGTAATGGGCACTATTTCTGCCAAAGTAAATATTGTTTCTGATATTATGTTCACATCAATAGTGTTGAATTAATGTCATCCATTTTATCACTGACATTGTTCATGCCTATAATATGCATTTTGATGAAAATTTCAATTAACCATACCCCATCCATTTTGGATTTTTTTTTCAAAGATGGCTGACCGATAGTCCTTAACAATAGTGTAGCATAGGCACTGTAGTTTTAAATCAGCAAAACAAAGGTATCATATAGTTACATTTTTAGAGACGAGAGTGACAGTTCACCTACGGTAAAATACTGGCCTAAAATAGTTACTGAGTTACAGATGGGTGTGGCATTTTCACAGTAGTAAATTATTGCCATAGTGGAGCTACTTTGTTCAGAAAGAAAGGTGCTGGTAGTTTCAAATTAGCAAAATACTGAAATATTAGCATCATTACTATATTTGAGACGGGAGTGGCAGTTTACCATTGGCAAAACAAAGCTACTTTGTAAGAGAGCTGGTGTTGATAGTTCCATATAGAAAATCATTGACGTAACATCGCTACTTTGTTTGAGACGGGAGTGGCAGTTCAACATTAGTGAACTATTTGCATAACAGAGCCAATTTGTTGGAGAGACGGAAGACGGTATAACAATGGCGTTGCATAGTTAACCCTTGTCAACCCTTGTGTGTTTGGGATGTCGTATATTCTTTCCCTTAGCCTCGTCCGTCGGATGGGGACCTAAACCGGGCAGTCCCGTGTATCCTCCGAGCACGTTAAAGAACCATAGGAATCTATTCGATAATAAGGGTAGGGCACGGTTCCCGGATTCCTATGTATCCTTCCCCTCTCTGTCTGGGGCGGCTCTAAATAACCTATACTGTGTTGGTTGATGAGTCGTTAAACAACATTCAATTCAATTCCTTTATATTCATCTTTAATAATTATAGTTGTTCTTCGTTGCTCTGTGTGTGTGTTTGTGGTTGACTGTCGTCCTTAAATTCTACTTTTCCTGTTCGATTGTTATATCTACTTTTCCTGTTCGATTGTTATATCTACTTTTACTTTGTTTGATACTGGGTAGGTAGTTTGAAATAAATAACGGTAGATATAACAGAATTCAAGAACCACTGTCAACAAAACTGGCATGCCACAAACAATCCTTACAGGAATAAACAAGGGGCAAGGTATATGACATCATCAAAATAATGGTTGACAATCGGGCTAACGCTTGGATCGATCAGTGGCAAAGTGCCTCTATGGGTTCACAAAAATCCAAAATAATATCAATAAAACGGGAATGTGTAAATAAAGAAATTCCCGCCAGGTAATATAGTTTAATAAACTAGGCAACGTTTATTGGTAAAGAGGGATAAATCTGGGCTAAATCGCAGTGACGTCATACATTGGACGATGTCCGACATAATAAACCTATGCAATTAACATGTCGCCAGTACTTAGATATCTCCGCACTATTGTTGATGTCGGAATATATTGACAATAGGTTATATTATAATACAACTGCACGTGCTTTATTATACGGTTGCACGTGCTATTGTTTGTCGGAGGTATAATATTGGTGTGACTGGTTAAAATGGATAAATGATTGACAACTGGCGACATGTTAATTGTATATTATATCGTTTAAGTAATGAACTGTTTGCCCGAATTCATTGATCGTTTCAGTTTATTTTTAGAACATACTATCATTGATATTGAGCCCTATAAAAGTATAATACAAAGATAATCATATCTGAGGACATCGTCAATAGGGCACTACTCTAGATGTAGTATGTACTATATATAAAATAATCCATCTTGTCGCACGGGTAACTTAACATTGCCTGGTGTAATAGTGTATGTTATCATTGTACCATAGCTCTACTGATTTCCTTTGTTCTTGCTTGTGATATAATTTTCATAAACCTTAAGGTCTGAGCCGAAACCGTGCTATAACTGCCGGTATATTTCGGCCGTGTTATAAATGACAGATTCGGCAGTTATACCCAATTTACACGCGCGTAGTTGACAAGATATGACAGCACAAACATAATAGAGGTGACAATAATGCTACTTAAGTTTAAGTTCTTTAGGGTGTATATTGTGTACCACAGTAGCAAAGAAGTTATCAATGTTTAATTCACACACAACAGTCTATTAAATCATTTTAGAATTATTTTATTATTAGAATTATGTGTTTCTGGATTTTTCAAAAACCTCATCTGAGAATGTAATGAGTTTTAAATTAACTGGTTTCTTTGGTCCAATTTTTATCACTGAACCAATCAGAATGCTTCATTCGTATTTTCATTTTGGTTGTTTCTATCATGACATCACGTTCTGATATTATGATATCACATCCTGGTATTATGACATAACGTCATGCTATTATGATGCAACTCAGCCTGTTCTCAGAACTGACTGAGCATTTTAAAACGTAAAATAATTATAAACTGATTTTACAGACTGTGTTGAACCTGAAAGTATGTATACCAAATACTAAACATGGGATCCTTTGGAAGCAACAAACACAATCAAGAGATAAAAGTAGCAATCTCGTTTTTTAGTCTGTTCATGAGAGGTAATTTTAAGTGCAACTGCCCTCACCAGCTTAATCGATATTCCACTTTAAAGTCGCGAAGACTGGGCTTGATGATCCCAAAGGGTCATTAAGTAATAACACTAATAATTTGTAGTCGGGACGACACTTTACGACCGCCATATCGCACTAAACAAAAGATAGTGTGATTATCAATAAACACTGAAAAGGGGATTCGGTTTTATTGAGTCTAAAGTCGAACAGGAAATATACGTGAAGCATTCATATAACACAGCCATCAAAACAAACACATGTTTCCCGAACTGTACTGAACAACTACCGCTGCTGCAGTCAAACAAAAAAAAACTTGTGTACGACCAACCCGAGGGTTCAGGCATCGCACAACTGAATTGCATAGCACTATCATTTTATAACCAATTTCCAGATTAATTTTATAAAGTGGTCAAGATACCTACAGTGTATCACACTCCTTTACCTTATGAATTTTCTAGATTATAAGAATCATTTTTATTATAAGAGACAGGGAATTCCATCCCGAGGTATAACTGTTTTTATCGAAAGCTATGCTCTGTCGAGGTTACGAATAAAACAGTTATACTGAGGGTTGAAATTTCCCTACTGGAACCGGATACCCATGAACGTTTCTTATAATATATATATAAACTAGAAATGTTTCCATAGGATACGGATGCCCCAACTTGGGTCACTATGCCATAGCATTTTGATAATTAACATAAACACTAAATTAGGTGCGCATCTTCAATTGCTGGTTACATTCATGTACAGTTTGGCGACTATGGGTTAAATAATAATTGAGGAGGGCGCGACACAAGTTTTTCAGCCCCTATTTTGACTAAATCCAAGGCCATAACTCTGTGGTTCATGGTCCAAAATAAAAACAAAAACCCAGGTGCGCATCTTCACTTGCTGGTCAACATTCCTGTAAAGTTTGGCGACCGTGCGTTAAATAGTTACGGAGGATCGCGCGACACAAGTTTTTCGGACGTACGGACGTGCGGACGGACAAGTGCAAACCTATATGCCCCTCATGCATATCATTTACATTCTGCGCATTGACGTCGCCCACTACTAACGATAGAATGTCAGTCTGGCATGCGGGAGGTCGTGGGTTCAATCCCCGACCTGGTCATACCAATTACCTTGTGCAAATGTTACTAGTAGCACTCTTGATTGACGCTCAATATACACCGGATTATTGATAAGACTGGGTGTTAATATAATGTGAAAATGACATGTGCCTACGGCGTGATAGTCCAGTGTGGCAGCACTGTACAGTGATCACTGTACTCTCTGCTAAAAGCATTCACCGTCGTCATATGACTGAAAGCTGTTTAAAGGTGACGTTTAACTCCATACATAGTTACCGCACATGCATGCATACATGCGTGAGTACGTACATACGCACATAAAACAAACACAAATGCATACATGCATACATGCCTGCCTGCTGCCCGCCTGACTGCCTCCAGGCATGCACACAGACACAGGCACGCACGCACCCACGCACGCACGCACGCACGCGCACACACGCACACACACCACACCACTCCACACACACACCTGCTTGACACCATGGAACTATACAACTTAAATGTGTTATATCAACTATTGCTTGAACTTATAATAAATAATGATAATGATTATCCTTTGGAAGCAACAAACACAACCAATATAATGAAGTAGCAGACTCGGTTTGCTTGAGTTCTGTTCTTGAGAGTTCTGTTCATAAGAGATAATGTAGGAAGCAACACCTCTCACACCCTCTAGCACCAGCTTAGTGGTATTCTATTTCAAAGCCACATAATTGGGATCTTTGGTCCCAAAAGGACCAGTAAAATTAACACTAATGACTTAGTGCGGGGAGGCTTGTTACTGTCGCCACACTGCACTAAAGACTAACCCTAAAGTTTTCTGGTTGTCTCATTTACATACGTGCTATGCTTTATCTCTGTCAAAAGAATACATATACTTCTGTTTCCTTCTGTTATAATATTATTTCTAATATAAAATTATGTATTACACTGGACAAACATAGGATGTCACCGTTTGTTTGCATACGTTTTTGTTTTATTTATCGTTTAGTCAGCATTATAACCCCAGATATATCTTATCTGACAAGGCAATTAACAATTAAAACAAGTAACAACCAACTTGATAAAAATATCGACAAGTAGAGACCTCACTGACACCATCCTGTTGTATAAGTGTTTACATCGTTAATGTTCTTAATGACTTTATTATTTACAATGGTAATAACGTTTTTATATTTTAAAGGGACACACGGCAATCTATTTTGTTTTCAAACTTACGACAATCCATAAGTTAGTTAATACCACCAGCGGGCTTTTTGACATTTACAATGCGGTAGCTCTATTGTCAACCCTTTTATGTTTATGATGTCATGTCTTGCGTATTATTCACTTGTGCAGTTGTGGTTTGTTTCTGAGCGCGTTTTTGGTTGACTGTGATCCTTTAATGCTACATTTTCTGTTCGATTTGTATATCTACTTTCTCAAAGGTTGCATCTTATATAAATGTTTATCAGTACCTATTTGAAAAATTGGTTTAATTATAGTGCACCAATGCTGTATTTAAATATATTAAAGAGTAGCGCACTCCACGTTTTATTGCCTTTTATTTAATTGCATGCACGTAGGTTTAAAATCAAAATGATACTTCGCTAATTTCAATGCTTGATAATTAATTGAAAATGGCCGTGTGTCGCTTTAACGTTCTTGATGAATATATATGGATACATATACCTATATGCCACTTCTAATTAGTATAAAAGTGATTTATTATAGCTATTTTTAACCATTAGAAATAATTATATTTGAAATAGCCAGAGGTGTTTACGAAAATGACACTTCACTGAACTGGAAACAACCACGTATTAGAGATTAATAGGTTTACCCATTTAAAAAAAGAGCATACATATCTCACATGACAAGAGCTTATATAAATAAACACTCATAAATATTGTGCATTTGACATTTAGTTTACCTAAATTTGAAATAGCCAGAAATAGCCAGAAATAGCTTTTTGAAATCCAGGTAGACGAAGGTTTTGTTCTAAAATGATCGCTGCGATTGATTTATAAGACGTTTGACTCAAAGTACGTATAAATTCTATGTAACAATAATACTAATAATAATATGAGTTTAAATTATGACATGCGCGTGTATTTATTTAACCAAATTCTGTCAAATAGCTACTCTCTCTACGGAATGGCTCAATTGTTCGACCTTTTGACATTTTGCATATTGAGATCTGCTCAACCCATGGATAGAGGGCGTGAACGGTAGCATGCATTTTTCACTACCGTTCACGAACAGTTCCAAATTGCTCACGTCATACTCGTTTTACTTTTAAATGTATATATAGTTCATCTACGTGTAGTCTAATAGACATGTTGTGTAAATGGCTGCGTTCTGTGATAGCTAAATTTCCTGTTCATGTTCGTCACCTAGACCTAACGGCTATTGGTCAGCCATCTTAAAAAGATAAAACATGGATGAGGTATTGTCAAGTGAAATGCTGAACCAAATGCCAGTAATTCAACACTATTGATGTGAACAAAACATCAGAAAGAATATTGATATGGCAGAAATTGTGCACCGTATATCCGATGTATATGGATGTCATTGGTCATACTTAAATAGTATTCACTTGACCATACCCCATCCATTTTTTAATTCTTTTTAAAGATGGCTGACAAATAATCTATTTATTTTTTTAACAGTACTTAAATTAAATCAAAAATATGCTGCACAACCCTATTGTTTGCGTTTATATTAAGCAGTCAATGAAAGGAGAAGCAGCAGTAAGGAACAACCCCGATAACTAGCTCTGGACAACCATTTATTTCACTTGTAGGTAGAGGTCCGTATCGCATGCGAGAGATCGATGGTTCAATCCCCGATCGTGAGGGCGTACATAATCAAGATTAACATCAGTTGCTGACATTTTAATGTCTTAACTTATTATTTGAAATTTAGTTGTGTATGTTAAAATGATGGTGTTGTATAAATGGATATGGAAAAGGATATTCATAGTCTCTTATAATTCAATAATTGAATGACATTTATGCATTTAAATGTGTTTTAAATTCTGCATTTTAACTTTTTGTACATATAAAGAGACATAAACAAACACTACAACTGAACTACTAAAGATGTTAAACAACATTATGTTTAACAAACAGTACTATAATAGCTAATATATGGGCGTTCAGCATACAAAGAGTAGTTCTAGGACTGGTCGGTCAGGTGTCGTATAATTTGACTGGGTATCATGTGTCTATGATGTGATATTCCGGTGTGACGGCACTATAACATTTGAGCATTGAAGTCAACGATACAAGTCGACACCGTCGCTATATGTTAAACGCGACATTAAACACTATACATACATAATAACTTCCTGTGAGTCCTTCGGTTTCACAAACACCGTATTAGCCACTGGGACACGCCATCCACAAATGATACAATTTGAATCTACATTTTACTAACATGTCCGCGGTTAGATGGAAATATGTACTGCACTCCATCTAACAACATGTATTTGATATATATTTGCAATGGAGCAATGGCAAAAAGGTCGCACGGTTTAACTAAATTTAATTCTTGTAAAAATAGAAAACAAAAGCTCTTGAAGGTATTCTGTTTATTGACATTTTGAAGCAAGTATAAGCAATGAGTTTGACGAAACTATTCATTTCCACTTTTAAAATGCCACACATCGCAATACAAAAGAATAATTATAATAGCAATAGCATGAACAAACTAAAAGATTGTATTCTTATGAAACGTGTGACAATAGACAGTATTGCTTTTTGATAAAATCGCATTTGCGGAGCATGTGAACACACTTACGTATGGGTGAACACGACTTGTTCATAAAAAATCTAAAGTTAATGCGATTACACTTTTACATTTTAATAATACTTGACTTGACTAAACTTATATATACATGAATCAATGTAATACATTAGGTAAGGTCCGAATTTGAAAACAAACACACTGTCGTAGTACCTATTACATATGTTGAATAACGTAATTAAATAAAATACAACCGGTGGGGTTCCTTCTTAGATTAATTATTAATTTAAGTATTATTTCTTCCATCAACACTGGTGACAGTTTCATTTCGCATTTAAGAAATGTTGCTTGCTTTAGACCGTATACAACTTCAACGGTTTGTTTGTGTGTTTTTCTTTAATAAATTTTGGAAATATAAAAATAAATATAATTCATAAGTACATAGTGTCGCATGGTCGCTGAAATTCCCTTTGTATTTTCAAAGGTGTAAATCGTTTATTGCAAAATAACGCCTGTCAGAACAAATGGTGTACTCTAACTATCAGTTATTGGAAGTTAGAGTATGACAAGAACATGAAATGGACATGAAATGGACATGCTACAAATCGTTGGTTAATTTAAACATCTCGATGGGCTACGCCCATCCTGATGTTTAAATCAACCAACTCGACGAGACCATACTCTATCTATTATACGGACAGTCATATTCTCTTATATCGTCAATATTATGTTTAATAAGACGTACATATAAGTATCCCCTGTGTGTCTTCTAGGCTGTTGTTATTTTATATTCATATATATATGATCATCTCTGTTTTATACTTGTTTCGCCTATTAATGTTGCCTCTTTTGTTAGAAGATGTAACACGGCGGGGATATGATCATTTACACTATCACGATTTATTGGGATTACAATAGGGTAAGAGTGAGGTTTGGTGCACCCTAGAACGTCGTTTAAAAAATCCAGCGGCCACTTTTGCCACTTGCCGTTCCAATGTGGTAGCCTTATTTTCAAGACTTCTATGTTTGTCATGCAGTATTTTGCCTTTTATTCATCTTCGTATTTTTCTATGAGTGTTTTCGCGGTCCTTGAATGCTACATTTCCTGTTCGACTTTTATATCTACTTCGATGTATCATGTTTAAATGTGTATACATTTTCTCCTGATATATTTTAACATTTCATGAGCAAATGTAAAAAGTAAAAGCACTGTATTTTGTGTGTGTCTGTTTTTAACGCTTCTTTTAGTACATAAGTATCGTCATTGAACGTTTGGGTCGTTAGTCGCTCTAAGAATATCAACGTCCAAGTAATGATAATAAACGATATCGAAAGTTAAATCATCTCTCTTGTCGTACAGTTTGCTTATTATGTCCCCATGCTCAAGCGAGAGATGAAAATCGAATGTTTGTTGTATGCAAAATATCATATCTTATATTCAGGTTTAAAAGACGAACATGTGAGTGTGACTTTATGTAATAAAACAATCGAATTGTATGAAGATCAAGTACTTATTTTGATCCGTTTATACATGGTAAAAAACAATCTAAATTAATTACATAATTTAAAATGTCAATTTGTTAAGATTGACAATAAATGGAAACGCAAGCTGTCAAATGAACTTAGGTATAAAAGTTGAACATAAAATGTAGCATTCATAGAACATGTAGAGGATCTTACATGAGTATTCAATAATGCATGAGAACGAATGTTAAATTCTATTTATCACATAACTCACATATCGACTTTTATTGCATTTTGCCTGTCGCTTGAACACGCGAAACTGACAAAAACCGTGGGAATTGGATCATAGTCATTATCGATTTTGACAGCGCATACTAGGCTTATTTGCATACTTATATAACTAGTGGTATTTCGAAAATATAGAATGGTTTTATTCCACGCCCACACCGGAAGTTATGTGATAAATTCGTTTAATACACTCACAGAAAGCAAGAAGTAATAGATATACTCTGGCTTATTTAAACATAGTTTTTTTAATAGTCGACGGGCTGAGGCAGACTCTATCTTTTGTGTAGTATGGTTTACTTAGTGAACCTGTCCGTGCTCTAACTTCCATTTATGGGACGTTTGAGTATGGTAAAACTCCGCCCCTTAGTGAATCCTGAATTAAACGATTTAATGTTATTCATTCATCGAAGACAATTTTACCGACTATACTACATATTATAGTTATTACATTTCTATGGATGAATGATCATAATTTCTCAGTGAGAAAATCACCATCGCTAAATATTAATAACTAACTCCGAATATATCCATACCTAACCGTGACGTTGACATTCGGTTAAAATCCTAAAAAAATATTTAAAATGTAGTAAATACATTGTTTAACTGCTGATTCGATTATAAGGCAATCCTTCACCCGATGGTAGGCAAGGTTTTTTTTTTTACTCACTTGCATCCACTCGTTCGGGAAAATACCAAACTCCTCGTGATTTCCATATAATCGGTCCCAGAAGTAAGATCTAAATAATCTCTATATGAAACTATACTTTTATTGATATAATATACTAGGTAGATGTCATGTCTACTCTGTTTCGGACGTACTTCTCGAACTACGAATCCAAACGTCCTACTCATCACGACCTTCAAATTCAAGCGGCTTACTCATCGCGAACAACGAATCCAAGCATCCTACTTACAAATATCATATCGCAGTAATATACTTGTCTTCAGCCGCCTCTTCTATTGTGAAGTCTTCGATACCTTCTTCTGGTATAGGTATGACAGATTTCAGTTCAGCAACAGCAACTGCGTCATAAACATCTAAAAACACATTTTCTTGCGGTATCGTTTCAAAGACGTCCGCGTGAAGCATTGTTTGTCGAACATCGTAAGAAATGTTTGCCAGAAATAATTTTATATTGACATGCGCATATTCCGTAAAGATATGGCTGACTACATTTGCACCGGAAATGTCCATGTAATTGACTGTTGAAAAATCAATAACCACGTGATGAACTTTGCGCATGCGTCTAATTTTTTCATCAGTGACGACTTCCTGTCCGTCTTCTGGGTCAATTGATTCCGTGGAGCTGAGCGTGATTGTAGTCGCTAGACTGATGTTGCTACAGTATACATTATACTCTTTTTTGGTTTCAAATGTACTAAACTGGAAACCATCAAAATCGATTCCACCGAGTGAGTTTTTATATGCAAATTCGTTTTCATTTTCGGTGTCAATGAAGCTTTTATTATTGTTGACATGCGTTACTTCAAAATGTGCTGACGTATTTTCTAAAATTTCGGGAGTATCCATATTCGTTTCGATATACTTTTTGTTGGAGTCATTTAATTTTGATATCTTTCGTTTTTCCGTCTTCTCTTTAAGTTTATTTCGCTTTTCTTGTTTCTTAATGAATTTCAAAATTTTCCTAGGATTAATTGTTGCTCGATACAAAGCCATTCTGAAGATTTCAGCATTGGCGAAGAACAAATTCGAATGGAACCTGTATACCCTAATGCCAGACGTCTCCTTGGAATCAGCATAACGCTTGTGTTCTACCATAGCTCTGTCACGTTTCGTGCGTCCGACTCGGTAGCCCTTTGCAAACTGAGCCTGGAACACTACGGTCAAAAGCGAAACAATAACACCGATTCCAAGACCATAGTCGACGTCTAGGAACACCACACTGACCAGTGTAAATAACCAGATTACGAAGTCAATCTTGTTGACCTTCCAGAATTTGACGCAGTCTTTGAGTTGAATAAAGAGGCCTTTAAGAGCGCATACGATAATGGCAGCGAGTGCTGATTTCGGGAGAGGCTCAAACAAGCTGCTCATTACCAATATGAGGAGTATAAGCAGAGCGGCGGAGAATAAACCGTTTATTGTCGTTTTGGTATTCATCGTGCTCGACACCATAGATCGTGGTGGAGCGACTGCTGACGGAAAGCAATGAAAAAACGATCCTCCAAAGTTACATATACCATAGGCAATCATTTCCTGGCTGTCATTTACTTCGCAATTGTGTCGCTTTGCGCAGATCTTTGCCATGGCGATTGTGTTTGCAAAGATTAGTATAGCTAAAACAAAGCAGTCTACTAAATACGTCTCAACGCCGACAAATGAAGGTATAACAGGCGGTGGGATGTTGTTTGGAATATAGTTGATAATATCCACTCCAAAATTCTCCGCCATACCAACTAAATACGAAATTAGTGTCGCGAATATCACAATAAACAGCTCTACAGGAATAGGTATTGGAAGTTTGTGTTTGAATTTTTCGTTGACGTAATCCTTGACAAAAAATATAATGATCGCAGATATGATCGCGGTTATTAGGGCGGCTGCATTTACATTTGAAATTGCTCCGAATATTGCACCGTAGGTTTTAACAATTTTGAACGCACCTCCATAGCGCGGTATCTTCAAGCCGAGGATAGCGGGTATCTGACTGGTTGCGATATGAACACCTGCACCAGACGTGAACCCGCTGAAGAATGAGTCGGACATATACGCCGTTATGAATCCAAGTTTTAGTAATCCCATTGCGATAAGTATTAGACCGGTGAAAAACGTAATTCCCATTGCCGTGGATTCTTTGAAATCCATAAACTCGGGTATGTCTACCCATCGTAAAGTCTCATTGACTGTAGTGTTCATTAAATGCGGGTTAGCCTCTTTAAACATATCAGCTTGTCGGTCAACAACCGATGCAGTGACGATACATATTACAGCGCTGGTTCCCATAGAAACGTGAGCGGAAGTACCGAAAAGAACATACAGTATAACAGGCCAGACGGACGTGTACAGTCCATTTTCTATTTTTACAGACGTCAACAGACCAAACGCCAAGGCTTGTGGGATATGCAGGATTCCGATCGTTATCCCGGCTAGTGAATCTGTCACAATGTTCTCTTTTAAATTGTAATACCGTATTACCCTGACAATTGGTAAATAGGCTGACAGGAGTTTAAATAACTTCTGATTCGTACACTGACATTTTGACTTCAGTTTTTCCACAATAGATTTCTCACCGTCAGTGTCAGGTTTCAGATGAAGCTCATCGAAGGCAACTTGGGTAAATGGTGCTCGGTCGATTCTAACTCTGTTCTCATCTACGATCGTAACTTGCGGGCACGATGAGCGTCTCGCGTGTCTTCTGACTACGGGGGTTTCCGACAACTCGTCGAGTGACCCGGACCGTATACCGGCATGCATGTTCCTTCAGGTTGTCGTTAAATCTGGAAATATATTAAATGTAGTGTAAATTATGTCAATTAAAGGAACGCAATGCTAGTACAATGGCTTTTGGTTTCTTTTCTTTTTAACCTTTTAGTCAAATATCCAGTGTTAATACATTTATTTTAGACCTCTTTCAAAACAGACGTTATTTGTAAAAGTGCCTCTCTGCTCACTGAATTGAGATTTTAATCATACAATGAATGTTTATACAATATACCATACATCTATATTACTGTAAATTACCTATAATTAAGCTATTTCTTGTCGCATCATGTTTCTACATCCCAGTTTGCTAATGGATAACATTTATATTGAACTTATTCTATATAAACAGAATCAATTATTGTATACGGTGATGTGTTTGCTTAAAGAATGTTTGCAACGCAGTACTAATATGTTCGTATGCGTCATGAGGATATTCTGTATATAAATATACGCTGTAATAGTAAGTAACACTGTAATTCCCTCTGGACAGATGTACGAGTGGCCATGAACAAACTATTATATACTGAAAGGAAAAAGAAACGCGACACGGGAATTTTCGCTATATATGGCATGTACAATATGCTTTTGTTAATCGATTGGTAAATGGCTACGTAAGATATTTCCTTTCGGAAAATAAACTAAAACAATACGTAACACAGCGAATAGTATTCCTTCAAAGTTTCATTATTGCCAGAGTACGCGTTTGGCGCAAACGTAGGATGCATCTTTACGTTAAATACAGTACTGAACTGGCTCAATTTTTCAAAGAGGATCTTCAACATTTATGAATTTTTTGTTACAACGTGTACTTTGATTAAAACGTCTACAACATCACAGTTGTGTCCTTTCTCTAACAAACTGCAATTATTATTTTTTACAAAACATCATGGGATTTCCTTGGAATATATATGGAATTAAGAGTGCAGTATATACAATATATAGCGGAAATTCCCGTGTCGCGTTCCTTTTTCCTTTCAGTATATATAGTACTTTTCAAACGACAGTTAGGAAAAAAACGAATTAAAAAAAATACATGTTTTATAGAACGTATAAGTGTGTGCTTTCTTTCAATTTAAAGAGTGGTTATCATAAATTTAAAAACTTTGTTTCGTTATTTCCTTATATATAGGCGGGCTGAAGTTAGCATGATATTCGATATTCGACATTCGATATTCAAGTTGAATATCAAAAAAAAATATCGAGATTCGTTATTCAACAAAAACAAACTGAATATCGAAAAACAAAAAAACTCGAGATTCGCCGTTATTCAACAAAAAAAATCTGAATATCACTATTCAACAAAAAAAAATTGAATAAGAAAAACAAAAAAATCGAGATTCGATATTCAACAAAAAAAAATCTGAATATCGAAAAACAAAAAACTCGAGATTCGCCGTTATTCAACAAAAAAATTCTGAATATCACTATTCAACAAAAAAAAATTGAATAAGAAAAACAAAAAAATCGAGATTCGATATTCAACAAAAAAATCTGAATATCATAAAAAACAAACAAACTCGACTGAGCTTCGTTATTCAAAAATTAAGTTTTGAATGTCGAAAAACAAAAAACTCGAGATTCGTTATTCAACAAAAAAAATCTGAATATCGAAAAACAAAACAATCGAGATTCGTTACTCAAAAAGTAAGTTTTGAATGTCGAAAAACAAAAAACTCGAGATTCGTTATTCAACAAAAAAAATCTGAATATCGAAAAGCAAAAAACTCGAGATTCGTTATCATGGTTATTCAAAAAAAAAGTTTTGAATGTCGAAGAACAAAAAACTCCAGATTCGTTATTCAACAAATAAAAAATGAATATCGAAAAACAAAAAACTCGAGATTCGTTATTCAACAAAAAAAAATTGAATGTCGAAAACAAAAAACTCGAGATTCGTTATTCAACGAAGAAAATCTGAATATCAAAAAACAAAAAAATCGAGATTCGTTATTCAAAAAATAAGTTTTGAATGTCGAAAAACAAAAACCTCGGGATTCGTTATTCAACAAATACAATCTGAATATCGAAAAACTAAAAACTCAAGATTCGTTATTCAAAAAATAAGTTTTGAATGTCGAAAAACAAAAAACTCGAGATTTTTCATTCAAAAAATAAATGTTTAATGTCGAAAAACAAAAAAAATCGAAATTCGTAATTCAACAAAATAAATCTGAATATCGAAAAACAAAAAACTCAAGATTCGTTATTCGACAAAAAAAAATGAATATCGAAAAACAAAAAAATCGAGATTCGTTGTTCAACAAGAAAAATTTGAATATCGAAAAAAAAAAAAAATCGAGATTCGTCGAAAAAAAAATCGAGAATATCAAATAACGAAAATATCGAGATTCGTTATTCAACAAATAGGTTTTTAATATCGAAAACCCAAAAACTCGAGATTCGTTATTCAACAAATATGTTTTGAATGTCGAAAAACAAAAAAAAATGATATTCGTTATTCATCCGGAATCATTCCGTATGTGAGATTTGGTCAAACGTTTTCTGAGAAGTTAGTTAAACTAAAAGTCTACGATGGACGAAAAGCGGACGAAGAGTGACCCCAATAGTTTACTTTAACTCTGAACCGAAGCCTCTGGGCCATCGGCTGAAGTGAACTAAAATTATTCAAGACCTCGACCTGAGGATGTCTCTGCCATCATTGACAATATATATGAGCCGTTATCAAACAAACTAAAGTGAGGTAATCAGAAAAAAAAGTTTACTCAGGTTAAATCACCTATCAAGGTTATGTTTAGCGAAAACAAAACACACGGAAAATATGATTTTCACCTTGGCAAGTCTGGTGTTAAGTAATGTCTACTAATGACAACAAAACATATGACCAAGTATCAAAGAAATGAAATGAGGCATTCGGAAGAAAACTGAGGTTACGTTACCTAACCAGGGCTAAGTTTTGTGACAATAACGCAAAAGATGACCTTGACCTTGGTAGTATTGGCGTTAAGTGATGATCACTAATGCCAACAATGCATATGATTAACTATAAAACAAAGAAAGGCGGCACTCAGAAAAAAGTTATTGAAGTTATAAACAAGGTTACGTTACCTAAACAAGTTTAAGTTTAAGTTTTATGAATATAAATCAAAATATGACCTAGACCTTGGTAAAGTTAGCGTTAAGTGCTATCCATCAATACCAACAATACGTATGACCAACTATCAAGCAACGTGAGATATTCAGGAAAAAATAATTGGAGTTAATGAACGTGTGTCTGTGAGGTTGATCTTCCTGCCGGCGACACTCGTTATCCGACAACAGACCTATTTTCTTTAATAAGTTTCAACTGTAACGGCTGAGAACGAAGTGCGAAAGAGGTTGTCTATAAAACATGATGGTTAAAAATGGAAAGTAGAAACAACAATAGATGTTGATGGTAGTGCTTCTACTGCTCTACTGCATTTACTGCTAGCAGTATATACTGCTACTGCTGATGATACTACTAGTGGTAGCTATTGCTACTGCTCCTACCGCTAGCAGTAACTAAAAGGTCACAGCATTAACGGCAGGGAAACAAATATGTATACTTCATATTGGCGAAGCGGTTGTGTTATAAAACAAGATGGTTAACAATTGAACGTAGAAAGAAACAAAAAATACTTGCAAAATGAGAATACATATTGAAATGGTGATGCTACTGCTTCTACCGCTGCTACTGTCCTACTGAAGTTAACTTACTGCCAGCAGTTAATACTGCTACTACAGCTACTGCTAGCAGTAGATACTGCTACTGTTGTTACAGTTACTTCTTGAAATGTTACAGCAGTAACGGTAAAAAACAAAACATATAAACCATGATATTATTAGGCGAAGCAGTGTAAACATATGATGGTTGCGGAGGGTTTTTCTATAAAACGTGATGGTCAAAAATAAAAGTAGAAACTACTGTTGCTACTGCTGCTATTGCTCTACCGCTGCTACTGCTAGCTACTGTTATATCTTCGCCGTACGTGCGCCCAGCGCCCTGACACTTTCTTTACGTCTGTGCCTTGGTTAGATACTGCTACTGCTGCTACTGCTGCTACTGCTGAGGGATGTGTATAAAACTTGAAGGTTAAAAAGAAAAACTAACTGCTACTCTGACCAACTGTTACTGTTGTTACGCTAACAAGATTTACTGCTATTGCGGCAAATGCTAGCTGTAGCTACTGCAACTGCTGCTAATACTAGTAGTAGCTATTGCCACTGCTGTTATTGCTCCTACTGATAGCATTAGCTGAAACGTTACAGCTATACAGATAGAGAACAAAACATATACGCCATGCTATTACTGGGCGAAGTGGTTGTGTAAACATATGCTTGTTGCGAAAGTGGGTATGATGGTGGGAAAGTAGAAACGACATACTTGCGCAAAGAAAATATTCTTGCGATGAGTATATCTATTGAGATGGTGCTCTACTACCTACTGCTACTGTTGGCAGTAGTTAGCAGGAGCAGTAGCAAACATATGATGATTGCGAAAGGGGCTGTCTGTTAAACATGATGGTGGGAAAGTAGAAACAACATACTTGCGAAAAGAAAACATACGATGACTATTGATTCTTCTGCTGCTACTACTGGCAGTAGCTACTGCTACAGCTGCTACTGCTGGCAGTAGTTAGCAGTAGCAGTAGCAGTAGCAATAGCAGTAGCAGTAGCAATAGCAGTAGCAATAGCAGTAGAAAATATATGATGGTTGCGAAATGGGTTGTCTGTTAAACATGATGGTGGGAAGTAGAAACAACATAATTGCGCAAAGAAAACATACTTACGATGACTATTGATTCTACTGCTGCTACTGCTGACAGTAGCTACTGATACTGCTGCTACTGCTGACAGTAGCTACTGATACTGCTGCTACTGCTACTGCCAACTTCACGTTCATAAATATTAGGTATCTTCACTCCAATTTTTTTTCCCTGAATATCTCACGTTGCTTGATAGTTTAGGTCGTACGTATTGTTGGTATTGATGGACAACACTTAACGCTAACTTTACCAAGGTCTAGGTCATATTTTGATTTATATTCATTTGTTTGGTAGTTAATCATATGCATTGTTGGCATTAGTGCTCATCACTTAACACCAATTCTACCAAGGTCAAGGTCATATTTTGCGTTATTGTTACAAAACTTAGCCCTGGTTAGGTAACTTAATCTCAGTTTTTTTCTGAATGCCTCATTTCTTTGATACTTGGTCATATGTTTTGTTGTTATTAGCAGACATTACTTAACACCAGTATTACCAAGGTGAAAGTCATATTTTCCGTGTGTTTTGTTTTCGCTAAAACATAACCTTGATAGGTGATTTAACCTGAGTAAACTTGTTCTTCTGATTACCTCACTTTAGTTTGTTTGATAATGGCTCATATGTATTGTCATTGGTGGCAGAGACATCCTCAGGTCGAGGTCTTGAATAATTTTAGTTCACTTGAGCCGATGGCCCAGACATCACATACGGAATGATTCCGGATGAATAACGAATATCGAGATTTTTGTTTTTCGATATTAAAAACCTATTTGTTGAATGACGAATCTCGATCTTTTCGTTTTTTGATATTCAAATTGTTTTGGTTGAATAACGAATCTCGAGTTCTTGTTTTTCGACATTCAAAACTTATTTGTTGAATAACGAATCTGGAGTTTTTTTGTTTTTCGATATTAAAAACCTATTTGTTGAATGACGAATCTCGATCTTTTCGTTTTTTGATATTCAAATTGTTTTGGTTAAATAACGAATCTCGAGTTCTTGTTTTTCGACATTTAAAATTTATTTGTTGAATAACGAATCTCGAGTTTTTTGATTTTCGATATTCAAATGTTTTTTTGTTGAATAACGAATCTCGAGATTTTTTGTTTTTCAATATTCAGAATTTATTTGTAGAATAACGAATCACGAGTTTTTTGTTTTTCGATATTTAATTTTTTGTTTTAGTTGAATAACGAATCTCGAGTTTTTTTTGTTTTTCGACATTCAAGACTTATTTTTTGAATAACGAATCTCGACTGTTTTATTTCAATATTCAATTTGTTTTTGTTAAATAACGAATCTCGCGTTTTTTGTTTTTCGGCATTCAAAACTTATTTTTTGAATAAGGAATCTCGAGTTTTTTTGTTTTTCGATATTCAGATTTGTTTTGTTGAATAACGAATCTCGAGTTTTTTGTTTTTCGACATTCAAAACTTATTTTTAGATTAAGGAATTTCGAGTTTTTTGTTTTTCGATATTCATTTTTTTTTTGTTGAATAAAAATCTCGAGTTTTTTGTTTTTCGATATTCAGTTGTTTTTTTGTTGAATAACGAATCTCGAGTTTTTTGTTTTTTCGACATTCTAAACTTATTTTTTGAATAATGAATCTCTAGTTTTTTGTTTTTCGATATTCGGATTTTTTTTGTTCAATAACGAGTCTCGAGTTTTTTGTCTTTCGATACTCGAGATTTTTATTTTTTGATATTCAGATTTGTTTTGTTGAATAACGAATCTCGAGTTTTTTGTTTTTCGATATTCAGATTTTTTTTGTTGAATAACGAATCTCGAGTTTTTTGTTTAATCGATATTCAGATTTGTTTTGTTGAATAACGAATCTCGAGTTTTTTGTTTTCCGATATTCAGATTTTTTTTTTGTTGAATAACGAATCTCGAGTTTTTTGTTTTTCGATATTGAGTTGTTTTTTTGTTGAATAACGAATCTCGAGTTTTTTGTTTTTCGATATTCAACTTGAATATCGAATGTCGAATATCGAATATCATGCTAACTTCTGACCGCTTTATATTAAACTGTTATGTTAATATTACATATGTGTGATGTTTTTACCAAGCAAATCATGAATTATATATTTAGTATTGTTTTCCCATTTTCTTGTAATTTTATCAATATGTGTTTAAAAAAGTATTTTCTAAATGGGAGATACGCTGATAGTTACATGCAATCAGGAATAAAATGTGACTAAGAACATCATATGTCATGCCATTTCTTTCAAATACATAGCAGAATACAATACCATTTCATGTCCAATAAGATGAACCATGGTACTGCTAACCTTATTTAATATAATATATACTAATATATGTTAACTGCTGAAATTAACGAACATGTCTATTACGGCTGTATGTCATAGTCAATTTAATTTCAAAAGAGCAGTGGCAGAAAAACAATAAACGTGGCTCCAGCGTAAATGGAGTTTCTACGATAGAATTTGCAGCAACTCTGCAGTTCAGGGTGAGAAGGTTCTAGGCCCATTTTTCATATTTTATCTCGATGTACACGGAGGATGAGCCTGGCATGTTCATGCCTGTTAGGCGCCATATAACCTTTCATGTGTTGGTGCGCCTTAAAACCCAATTCAATTTTAAAGCCGCTCTTGCATATGTATTTAAATATTCTAAAAATAAAATACATGTAGTTGGTAACGAAACATTTTGAAGGATTAGTTATTGGAAATCAATATTCTGCAAAAACGTGGAATATTCGTTAAAAAGTTTAAAGAAATTTAAATACATAGTTAAATCTATACTTAAATATAGGGAATGTTATTTTCCGTGGCTAAAACACTTCATCTTAGTCACCTCCGTTAGATTAGGAGCTTGTCCTTGAGCACGTTAACGAAACATAGGAATTTATTCGGCAGTAAGAGTAGCGCATGTTCCCAATTACGTGATCTGAGTATTAACTTTCAAACCCCACCCAACCCCTTCTCCATGAAACGAAAATGGAGATGGCTGGGGTATGATATAAAACCTTAATTTAGGCTTAAAAACCTTGCATATTGTAAAACTAAAACATTTAATAGGTAATTTTAAACAGGTTATAACATTTTTTTCAGTAAAAAATGTTTTAAATGTGTTTCATTGTTGAAATGTCCATTATAAAACCAGACTAATATAAGTTTTACCTTCGCCTAATGGAATTAAGGTGGGACCTCGTAATGGCGGACTCCTGTGTATCCTTTCCCTCTCTTTGGATCGGCTCTAAATAACATATAAGTCCTGCTGTGTTTACGAGACGTTAAATAACATTCAATTCAATTCAATACTATTATAAAAATATTTTAGGTACACGTGGGGAAAACTTTTGTAAAAATCGTATTTATTTTCCCGAAAAGTTAGTAGTTTTTCCTTGCGATGCTTGTAATGAAACTGAACACAAACTGACAGCAAATGATACGTAAACGTAAGTAAAAGAAATCACACTAATTGCGTAACTCACGCTTTCTCAGAATGACACTATTATGTAATGTGCATATTAAATGCTAATGTCACAAGTTTCAGACATGATCTTGACGTGTGGTGTGTCACATGTATCACATGTGTGTAAACGTTTGAAGCAAATTAAAATGTATTTGTGGTATATACCTTCGGCTACTTGTCATTTTATTAACAAAACCATACTGTCTACGTTTTATTAAGGGACAGAACAAAAAGAACAAATGTGTGCACATGCAATATATATGCGAAGAATGCAAAGAAATTACAGTGTCAGCTATTGTTGTAATGCTCACTTTGGTGAAGATTGACGTCTGCACCTGGATCAGACACCTTCGTTGCCATCGCTACACGGCTAAGTAAATAGCTGGGCCAACTATGAGTACTCTCCGTCAACACAGGGTAAGAGTTGACAAGAAAAAGTTTCATACAGGTGCCGTATTATAAGAATCCATCATGAGTATCCATGTGAGATAGGGATATCTGAACCAAGGGTCAGAATTATATAAACAGGGACGAGGCTCTGCCGAGTTCCTGGTTGCAATTCTGATCCCGAGGGTAAGATTTAGCTAACTCACATGGGATAAACTCATGATGGATTCTTTTTCTTGCATATCATTGACATTTTGTGCGTTGACGTCGCCAATAACTAACGTTTTAATGGCTTTTTAACACAATGACGTCTTGCATCTGTTCAGGTTATTGACGTCATTATTGTTGCGCGTGAATTTTATCTCAACCCTAGGGTGAGATGGAAATATCCTAACGACGGTAAAATGACGGATATCCTTCTCCGGTATGCAAAGAAATGAACATACGTCACAGCCCTGCGAAGGAAGGTCTAAATCACAAATTTTAAAAAAGTTATTTTAATTCGTTTGCACTGACTTACCTTAACTGAATAATTACACAATCATTTATTTTGTGTTCTAGCTTTTAATTTGTATGTAAATAAAAAAAAATAA
The DNA here is from genome assembly GCA_037043455.1 of Cyrtodaria siliqua. Taxonomy (NCBI): domain Eukaryota; kingdom Metazoa; phylum Mollusca; class Bivalvia; order Adapedonta; family Hiatellidae; genus Cyrtodaria; species Cyrtodaria siliqua. Next base: position 165,190 of record JAWPHD010000533.1, on the reverse strand, counting down.
CATTGAAACCATTTCGTTACGTTTACAGTTAGCGACGCTCACTATTTTTAACAACTTTTACATTTAGCGACATTACGTGTATTACATGCAATACATTGATTTAAATTGTCACATGTGATTGCATTTAGGTAGACATTATGTTGGTTTAACTTTAATGGATGTTTGAATATTGACAAAGGCCTCTATTAGTAACGGTGCTAAGTCACACAAACGTTGTCTCAATGGGTGCGTTGCTTTTGGTAACACTATACCAGTCAACAGTCTAAAGTTGTCAATAATATTCTCATTTTTTATTTCATAACTTTCACATGACATCGTCAAATATAATTTGACCAATCAGTGATCAATAAAATAAAAGACCTCCACATTCTAGTAGGGGGTAAACTCGGTGTTTATCGTTGGTGCTCAACTGACTTTAGCCCTTTATAAAACTAGTTTGTAGTGATATTTATATTAACAGCTTTGTTTTTTGTGTACATCTATGTTTCTTCTTTTGGTATTGTTTGATTATAAAACACCAATGGATACATCTAATTTAAAACATGGTCTAATATTTTCATTTTTCATATAGAAATTGAGGATAAAGTCCGAGTAAAACATTTTATTTTCACCTACTGAATATCTCGACCTACCGGAAGTTGACCAGATGTGAAAGTTATGAATTTTACGCTTGATTAAAGCAGTGAAGTAAGATCTTACTTCACTGATTAAAGGTACGGTTAAACTGCTAAATAACGAGTGTATATCGTCTGCTCTGTTTACATGAACATATTTTAAAGGTTTCAAGTCGATGTGTTTTCCTAGAAATAAGTTAAAACACGTATAACTGGGAATATAGATTTTTTAAGTACTACCAATTAGTGCAACTTTTGTTGTTCCTAATTTTAAAATATGCCAGGTAAAATTATGTTGACAACATACTGGCATTATCACTATAAATGTGTTTGAAAAACATTATCGAAATATTTAATGTTAACGCCGAATTACAATTACGTTCAAACGATATTCAATTAAAAGGGAGGTAATATTAGGATTATCCATTTTCATTTTCTTACAGACGGATAATCTGCAATAAATGTGTCAACTTTTTAGGTGTTTTTTATATTATTCCATACCAATTTTAAGAAGTTTATATCTTTAAGCGGACTTCGATTCATGTTATGTGTTTTATCAAGTTTTCATATAAACGGAGGGTAACTCTCAAAAGATGTAACAATTTAAACAAACCAATTGTTTTTGTTATGACATATATCTATAATTCGATATATTTAGGTCGACAAAACACAATTTAATTCAATAAATTCAAAACAAATACGTCGAAAAGTTACTTTATTTTACAATAAATCGTTTTTAGTGAACTTGACGTTTTTTTCTTTTTTTATATCGCATTGAATCAAAACAAATAAAAATATATCAATGTAAAAGTACTCGACGTAATGAGTAGTATCTGTATTACACGAGATATTTATCTGATATAAACGAGATATTTATTTCAAGCTATGTACAATTTGTCGATTATGTGATATAAATATGTCGATTTAAAATCTAAAAAATGAGGTTAATCGAGTTAACGTCATGTTTTAATTAAATCAAATTTACACCGGAATGATTAGCCCCGGTCGTACGGCCTGCTTCTGATTTTTTTGCTACGCTTTGATACTTGTATTCTAGTCTCGGACAGCCAAACCCCGTATGATGTATGTCTTACTTGCAAATATCTGTCTTGGCGGATTAGGCCGATTAAAGTACCCACTAGCCGACTACATTCGCCATTTTTTCACGCAAACAAAAGTCAACGTTTGCATGACGTAATAAAGCTACATGAGGTTTCTAGGTTTAGAAAGCAACCAAGCTAGTATTCAGTGACTTTGGCAGAAGCCATGGAAACAAGAGAGTATACCATTAAGGGCATAAAAAAACTAAATTAAAGACAAACAATACACGTAACCATCCCGTTCAGGATTTAAAAGCTATCTTTGATCAATCATCGATCATACCTGTTTTTCGGTATGAGCTCGTTTTGACTTCATATATCAACTGATCAAACTGGAATGTTTAAGTTTCTTAAAATTACCATATGATCGCTGTCGTGTGCGACTTAGGATAAACGTCAGAGCCATGTTACTAGCTGTCGTAAAAATCAATTAGTTATCGTAATATGTGACAGCTATGTAATATAATTAACAACTCTTGTCTCATTTTGACAAGAACTAATTATGTTAATTGACAGAGCTTCAATTGCAATGTTATTTATCATAATGCGAATGGTGACGGTAAGTTCGGTAACACTATTTAAATTTGAAAACGTACCATCTAGTTTATTGTTTTTGTTTAATTGGGTATTATGTAAACCATGTAAAAGTACATTTGCTTCATTTATATTTATAGGTTATTAGATTTGTATTGGGATATATGCACGAGTTTTTTTGCGTATTAATATTTCGCGACTTTAGGAGTTCAATATTTATGCGCAAAAGAACGAGTGCATATATCCCAATATAAATCTAATAACCTTTTTATTGCAAACCCATTTTTAAATTAGAGAGAATAACATAGGTTGTAACATTTAACTTTCACCAAAAACATTTATTTGAAACAAACATATTGCCATTACATCATGGGAATTTTCACAATGAAATCAACATTGCTTACATCACGTGACCTACTTTCTTTACATGAACAGAAAAGTGCACCAATCATCAACAAGTATACATTGCACACCTAATATGACTTTACTACACGTCAATATGGGCGATTGAAGCATGGTCGATGACATTTCCTTTGATGAATGCAGAGCATTAAATCGTTTAATTTAGGGTAACTAAAGGGGCATGGCTATGCCGTACTACAGCTACCGGATATTGGTATTTAGAGTACGGTCACTATGACGTCACAGTGTTACTAGGTACACCATGCTACACAAATAGAGTCTGTCTCAGCTCGTTGGTTATTTCGCTGAGACCAGACTCTATGTAATAGTTGTAGCATGGTCGGTGACATTTCCTTTGATGAATGCAGAGCATTAAATCGTTTAATTTAAGGTAACTAAAGGGGCATGGCTATGCCGTACTACAGCTACCGGATATTGGAATTTAAAGTACGGTCACTATGACGTCACAGTGTTACTAATTACATGATGCTACAAAAAAGATAGAGTCTGTCTCAGCTCTTGGTTATTTAAACACCTCGATGGGCTACGCCCATCTCGGTGTTTAAATAAGCCAACTCGCTGAGACCTGACTCTATCTATTACATATTGACGTTTCCTGTTACTATTGTTATTGAATGTTGTATAACGGCTCATCAACACTGTACAGGTTATTTAGAGCCGCCCCAGAGAGAGGGGAAGGATACATAGAAATCCGGGAACCGTGCCCTACTCTTATTATCGAACAGATTCCTATGGTTCTTTAACGTGCTCGGAGGATAGACCTATACACGGGACCACTCGCTTTACGTCGCTATCCGATGGACGAGGCTAAGGGAAAGTGCCTTGCCCAAGAACACACCGACGAAACTCAGTGGCACCACGGAGGATTGAACACGGGGCCTCCGGTTACAAATCCGTCGCGCTACCGACTGCGTCATATTGAAAGTAAACGGTGCTTTTAAATGCGTATGCAAATAATGGTAAGATATCGGACCAGTATAGCATATAATATATCAGCAAATGTCTTAAATTTTAGTTAAAGGATTCATGAAAACATGACAAAATGTCAGTCCATATGTAATATATATTAATTATGTACAAAACAAACCGTTGGTATACAACCTAAAACGAACGACAACTCGCCGTCATCGTTAATAAAGGGGAGGAAAGGTGAGGGGGGAGTGGGGGGGAGGAAAGGTGAGGGGGGAGTGGGGGGGATTTGCCTCATATAGAATATGGAAAAAGAAAATTGTATTTGGGAAAAAGGAAGTATTAAAAATAAAAATTAGGTAAAAATATGGCATATGGAAAATAATTTTTTGGCTATGTCGAGGGCTCAGCTCAAAACTATTCTTTCTCCTTATTTATTCATATGCAGATAGAATCGTTTTGCGCTGAGCCCTCGATATGGTATATGGAAAAAACTAAGCTCATATGGGACATGGAAAAAAAACTAACAGAGGCTCAGTTGTTGTTGTTTTTTTTACACTTTTTGTACTTTTGACAAATTGTTATATTTGGTTTTGTGTTTGCCCACAAAGCTATAGTTTTTCTTTCATATTACAAGAATTAATCTCCATAAATATGCAATGAAGTGCAATTGTATATCAATATATTTTTGTACAATAGCCAAACTGCAAAATTTCAAAATACAGGTTTAAAACAAATGCATTATTTGGCAATATAAGGCATTTAAAGGAGTGAGGCTATTAATATTCAATTCTGCACTTGCAGGTGTTTTTAATTTGGAGACACTGTCAAGATTTCTTGTTGCATAAATGTCGTTAAACACAAATAGATTGCATGTTGTGTTGCGTGGTAGCATGGCAGGCATATAGGGATCACTTTGTTCATCAACTGGTGTTTATATTTTCTGTATATAGACTAAAGGACAATCCATTTTTCTGGATGGGTGCATAACATTTCCATTTTCTCATATTTCTTAATACCATGCTTCATACATTCACATTTGTTTCATTAAAATTGTTGTTCTAAACATTAAAATGTCTTGTTACTTCATTATTCCCAATTCCATTACATAGTCTATCATAGACATTTTTTTTACGCCGCTATGTAATACTTTGTACCACAGTTTTCTTCTGTGTGTTTTTTTTATTTTTTATAAAGGCAGACCACTCCCTTTTTTCCTGGGTGGAACCACTACTGTATACCTCCCTTTTTGTGTGCTTAGTTTAAACTTATCTATTTTACATAGATTGTAACGAAAACTCTCCGAAGTTATGTTAATCACTCTCAATGTAGGTACGGTCATGGCGCGGAACGATCCCACGACTTTTCGATCCTGGGTCCAACGCCCTACCGCTAGAAAACCACGCTAAACAATGTGCTTGAAATGGATTCCTGCAACAAATGTCTGCAGATGCTCTCACATTTTATTTAATAAGGCATTTATATCAGTACACATACAGTTAGATTAAAGAAGTATACATACTGAACAAGCAGAAAGAGGTTAAGTTTTCTTCTTACTGTACCAGAATTTAAAACAATATTCCAGTTGTCTTTTTTGATAATTTCCATAAGTCGTTTGCTTTTGTTTACTTTTAACTGTATCAGTTATATTGCTGTTATTTACATATCTATGTATTTATATATTTCCTGAAACTTGACTGCTCCCACTTTGTCTGTTGTATATCGAGTGTAAAACCTAACCCCGTGAGATTGTATAGCTTATCGTAATCTTGAAAAATCTTGTTCGTACTGGTGCAGATGTTAGAACCACTAGAGCGCCATGTGTCATTGAATCATTGTATAATTGGCTCGTTATTCACGAATCGGAATGACGTAATTGGCTGACCTCACCGAATTAATACATTAAAAGGTTGATCCAGAAATTCAGTTGCTGAATAATATTATGTCAATTACTAATTTATACTGCTGGAAATTAGATAAATGTTACAAATACTGCTGGTGTCAACTGATGAAACGTAATGTCGCTTTAGCACTCTGTATCACGACGGAGTCTATTTGGCAGGGAGATCTATCCCAACATAACAATAATGTCACTCTGGAATACCACGCCATAGACACATGGCATGATACCCCACCCAGTCACATTGTTCTGGCATCAGGCCAACCAATCCGAGCACTACTCGTTATATGCTGAGCGTCAATCGATTGAGCTATTAGTACAATTAGTATGGGCCAATCGGAGTTTGAACACATGACTTCCCGATCGCAAGGCAGACGCACTATCATTACGCCATAATGATAATGAAAATGCCTGGATTTATTTTTGAGTTGGTATCTGGTACTGTAAGTCAATTCTAATACGGATATTTTGCAAGGCGTTCGTCGTATATTATCAACACATGTTTACTAACAAAGAGCTGCGATGGCCAAGTGGTTAGCATATTTACAAATCGTTCGAAAGGTCCCGGGTTTGACTCAAACTGGGTCACATTCCAGATGTTTTAAACGCACTCCCGCGGTGTCCTACTCGAGACAGTTACTTCGAACGTATGCCATCTTTAAAAGGCGCTGTAAAACCGTCGATCACTTACACAGAGACACAGAGAGCCATTCCCCGTGCAAGTTCGTTGAACTTTTGTTTTAATCAGTGATTCATGAAAGTAAACCTAAACCTTATGAAAATGTGTGAAGGCTTCATAGCCTCAAGGATACATTTTAAAAACAGATAACTGGTGCTGCTGTCAACTGCTGGTAACATAAAGTGATTATGTAACAAGTGACAACGTCCTCTAAGGCATGATGACGATATCCTGCCGACGTGTCACAATCTATTTTGTTTTAAAGTATACTGAGCAATAATAGAAACGTCCCTCCATGTTTAAGTAAAAATTTCCAGAAAGGGTTACAGTTATAAATCATAATCAAACATAAAGTTTATTCATTTGTGGATCGATATCAATTCACTAAATCTGGCTAGCATGAGAACTTTCAGAGTTTAATTCAGAATTTGTCACCTTCATTAATTATCGTTAATAACGAGTGTGACCACCATTTGCACGAATACATGCATACTATTCGTGCAAATGGTGGTCACATTCGTTATGGTAAATTATATCTTCTAAAGCACTCGTGCATATGGTAAATATTATATCTTCTAAAGCACTCGTGCTTATGGTAAATTATATCTTATAAAGCACTCGTGCATATGGTAAATATTATATCTTCTAAAGCACTCGTGCATATGGTAAATTATATCTTCTACAGCACTCGTGACAATAAACGTTTTCTAATCATGCTAATAGTACTGTAATTAGTGATTGTATGAAATTACCCTCGAGTGAGTAATACTTATTTGTCATGACTGACTGTTGTATATAATATACTCGGTAAAAAAAGTTTTGGACCAGGGTATATAAAGTCATATAAAAATAAAACTAGCGGACAGAATTTAAGTATCTTTTTTTAGTAACCAAGGTCTACCCTACCCGGTCAATTTGGTACCAGAAACATTAAATTCCAAACAAGATTTGATTTTTAAAAAATATCGCGAACACACAAAGGGTCTGTAAAAAATGTTGCAAAGTCCATTAAAAGTAACAGTTACGGACACATTCGAGTAACCAATAAAAAGATTATTATTTTTTCGCAAACTTTCATTGTAAACGATAATTATTGTTGATTGTTGATATATTGTGAATTATCAACTGAGATAATAAGAGTTATGGTCGAATGTCAAGGTTCAGCGATCATTGTACGGGTTCGAACACTGCCTTGGTCCAAAACTTCTTTTACAGAGTATATTATTCATTGTATCATGTAACAAGAAACATTGTAATGTTTACGTTAATTAATAAAGAATCTTGAATCTTGAATCTTGATGAAACTGTGACTTGTAGCATGGTCGGTGACATTTTCTTTGATGCATGCAGAGCATTAAATCGTTTAATTTATGGTTACTAAAGGGGCGTGGCTATACCGCAACTACAAGAGTACGGTCACTACGACGTCACAGTTTTACTAAGTACACCATGCTACACAAAAGATAGAGTCTGGTCTCAGCGAGTTGGCTTATTTAAACACCGAGATGGGCTACTCGGTGTTTAAATAAGCCAACTCGCTGAGACCGGACTCTATCTATTACTTAACTTAGAGCAGTACATTTAAAACAAAACATCTAATAGTTAATCGGCCTAAATATGTCCCTGGAATTATTTTATAATGTAATGGCATTCCTTGGGGTAAGATGAAGGTGTGTGTGAAGTTTCATGAACCTAGGTAAACACTTTTCAAGTTATGGCCAGTTAATGAGCTTGGTTAGGTTGCAGGTTATGTTTTTTATAGAAAAGGGCATAACTCTGCCGAAATGAAATTCGGAGTTATTGGTCATGGGTAAAACTATTCCTTGGGTTATTTTGGATATGTGTATGACGTTTCATGAACATAGGTCAAATACCTTTTAAGTTATGGATAGTTGTGAGCTTGGTTAGGTTGCAGGTTAAAGTTTTATGAACATGGGCATAACTCTGCCAAAATGAAAGTCAGAGACATTTGTAACGACATTGCTTGAGGTAAAATGAGGTAAGGGAGGTGTTGCTGTCCACATTCTGTGAACTGTCGCCTTGGTCCATTGGCTGGAGCGGACGACATTCTCAAATTTTAAAAACGTTTCAATTGAATACGACCTCTTTTCATTTGAATCAGACATATGTCCAATTGAATTAGACCGAAGTGCCGAACTTACGATTCCCAGTCAGGTCAATTATCTTTTTACCTCAGGTAAATTATGATACTTAGATGTTATCGAGTGTTTGAAAATATGTTGATGGTTTTATATAGTAGAGTTATCGTTTATTCAGAAATTCCAATAGGCCATGAGACCTGTGAGGATACAACATGATATACATAATTACAATTGATACAACAAATGGTGCAGTGATTACATGTAAAATGTGTACAAATAAATAAATACAACACACGCACGCAAGCACGCAAGCACACACACACACACACACACACGAACTCAAGTACAATTATTATTGTTTTTGTCATGTCAGTGTCATATAATCAGAACAATAGTTATCGTAGTATTTTTGTGGAGAAGGTGACATATATGTCAATCATAATTTAGAAACTTTTCATTGGAAGTTGTGTTTAACTGAATATTTCATTTTTCCTTATCTCAAAAGCTTTAAAAACGAAAACACTAAGGCATTTAATAATTTTTTCGTTTTGACTTTGCATAAGTGCTAAAAATTTAAACATACTGGGCCTTTTCCAATAATATTTCTTTATATAGACTTGTCTTATCTGATTATATAAACTGCATTCAATAACAAAATGATATTCATCTTCTAATTTACCACATTTGGTACATTTACGTTCATTTAAAGGTATACTATATGGTTTATGCCATCTTCCAGCTTCTATTTGTAAATTGTGAGATGAGAGTCTTAACCTAGATAGCGCAATTCTATATTTTTCTACATTAACCATATACAAGTACGATTTCAAAACAAAATTATCAAAAATTAAAGTATAGGTATTCGCTCTACTTGAGTTCCGGAGACGAGAATGTAGGTTTTGAATGAAACAATCATTTAATCTTTGTTTCACATTATACAAAAACAAAGCGTTATCTCCAACACCTTGGAATAACCAAGCGTAATAAAAACCAAGAGAAGATAATAATTGTTTTAATAACGTTACCCAGTTCTTTTTATTTGGATGCAGATCAGCATCACTTTTCATCATATTATAAACCAGTTTTACAAATTTATTTTCACCAGAACAAATTATTTTTAACCAATATTTAACAATGTTAAAATACCTCTGTGTGACAAGATTTTTTCTTCCTAATTCTCCATAGATGAAATCATTTTGTGTACTCCTTTTTACATTTAGCACTTTTTTACAAAACATTGTATGTACTCTTTCGATATTTAAAGCCGAAATAAAACCCCAAACTTCGGATCCATAGTTTAGTATCGGGCTTACAAGTTTATCAAATAAATCAAGTTTGTGTTTGACCGATATATTTGTGAATCTATATAGATATTTGTTTAGTTTAAAAATAGCCTTCAATGCTTGACCTGCTAAAGTAATCTGTGTTTCGTTGAACGATCCGCCTTGTGTGAATACAATCCCAAGATAACAAAAAGATTTAACTATTTCAATTTCAATTCCTTCATTCAAAAATGTTAAATTCCTAGGTAATACCCCCGCTTTCCGAAAAACCATTACTTTTGTTTTTTTAGTATTTACGTTTAATTTCCAACGTTTGCAGTAATTTGCTAAAATATCAAAACCCTTTTGTAACCCATTTGGCGTTTCAGAAAAGATCACTATGTCGTCAGCATACAGTAATATAAACATTTTCATAGTGCTAATATCAGTTCCTTCAAAACCATTATTTACAAAGTTTTCTTCTAAATCATTTAAAAAAATTGAAAATAAAAACGGCGATAAACATTCACCTTGACGAACCCCTAATGTACATGTAAATTCATCACTCAAACAGTTGTTATATTTTATCCTTGATTTTATTGAGTTATACATTGATTTTATAATGTCAAGTATTTTGCCCCTTACACCTAACTTGATAAGTTTAAACCATAGATTTTCACGAACGACATAGTCGAATGCCTTTGTGAAATCAACAAACCCGCAATATAATTGTTTACCAGTGTTAATCATATGCGTTATAACTCCGTGCAGTACAAAAATATTATCAACCGTACTCATATGTTTACGGAAACCAGCCTGAGCCTCAATATACACATTATACGTTTCAGCCCAATCATTTAACCTGTTATTTATCACACGTGTGAATAACTTACCCAAAGTACTCAGTAAAGTAATGCCACGATAATTTCCAGGATCGTTAAGGTTACCTTTCTTATGTAAAGGAATGATAAAACCCTCAGACCACATGTCAGGAAAATGTCCAGATTTAAATATTTTATTAAATAATAATTTTAATATTGGAGTCAGTGTATTTTTACCGTGTATAAAAAATTCATTTAATAACTTATCAGGTCCTCCCGATTTTCCATTCTTTAATTGACTTATAGCACATAAAATATGGCCGTCGGTAATCTCATAATTAAGCTCATCAAACATAATTTGTAATTCACCTCCCATATACATTTCATTAAAATATAAAACGTCTTCAACCGGTTGGAAAAATGTATCATTTGGATTATTTATACTTTTAAAATATGTCTCAAACGTTGATATGTTTACAGTGGACGTTTTTAAACATGCGAGACCTTTAAGCATATTCCAATAGACTTTGGCAGTTTTATAACGATTATATTCTAATTTACGTGTTTGATCATTGTCAAACTGAAATTTATGTTTCCTTATCGTAGATTTATAAATTGATCTTGATTTAACCAACTCTATTCTATTTTCATCATTTTTGTTATCTCTGTATTTATTCAGTTTTAAATTAAAACATCTTCTTTTGTCTGCGCATTCTTCATTAAACCATGGATTACAATCTTTAATATCACTTTCATATATTTTTTGTCTATGCGTTGCCTTCTTTTTAAATAATGGACTTGCAATTTTATCAAGTATATTGCATAATTGTTGGACCGTATTTTCAATATCATTGTTACATTCTATATCATCTATGTCGCTTTTTAAAACATTCAATTCTGTTTTAATATTTTCTGAATTTAACGCACACAAAAAACTTTCCGTTAAATCATTATTCCATACATATTTACTATCGATATAGTTACTGTTCTCTATATTTTCATAATTTGTGTCTATATTAGTAACTATTTTGTCAGTGGCATTTTCTAATATAGAATTAATAGTACAATGATCTGACAATATATTTGGTTCATCGACATTAAAATAAGAAATATAATCAAAAATAGATTCCGATGCTAACACATAATCTACCAGACTACTTCCTATACTCCCGACAAACGTGTATTTCCCTATCCCCTTATCAAAACCCACTCTACCATTTACAATTCGTAATCCCGTTTGTTTACACAAATCTATTAACATATTGCCATTGTTATTTACATTTCCTATATCCTGCGAGAATCTCGGAGAAAAATTATCCGCGACATAGTCATCAGGTAAAATATTTATATTTGTAACGGTATCATGCGTAACATAATCAGCATTGTCGGATGACCTACTATTAAAATCGCCATTTAAAAGAATGTGACATTGGTCATTAGTTTTATTTTGGATATCTATTATCGAAACTAATAATCTATCAAAAATACTATTTTCCACTAAAGCCTGTCGGCCACTGCCCTCTGGCAAAACGTAGCATAAACCTACAAGTACATCGTATTGCAAACATAATGTATCGCCCTTTATTTTGATCCATAAAATATCATCTTCACTTTGAAAAAATAGAGTCTCATCCGTTACAAAATTATTACGAATATATATCATTATACCACCAGAGTCACGTTTACTATTGGTATTTTTCTTTTTTCTATGTAAAGGAAAACAATCAAATTCTTTAACCTGATAATCGACTAGCTCGTTTGACCAAGTTTCAGTAAATAGCACAATGTCATTGTTATCAAATAAAGAAGTAATTTCTTTAGAGTTCAGTTTATTTGCTCGCTTTGACACTAAGCCTTGAACATTTAGTAAGGCAACACGAAGTTTCACCTCCTCCAGAGCGTCCTAGTCACGTGATACCCGTGTATCGCCATCCTGTGGTATGCCATTTCGTTTGGGAGAATTTGATGGCTGTCTATTGTTATCAAATAGGCTGGTTCGTCTGTCACGAGAATGCGAGATTCGCTCACGAAACATTGCCGCGGCTGACTGCGCTCTATGTCGGACATCCATTTTACGGGTCACTGGCCTCGACACGTGTCCGCCTGTGTTTTTTTGATTATTGTTATGTACCGGAGTACTGACACTGCTCTCCGATTTGTTTGACTCGCCACATTTATTCGCCTCTGAACTATTACTAGGCCTAATCGAATCACACATTGATGGTCGTGTTGTTGGTACAGGTGCGCTCGTAGTCGCGTAGACTGTTGATGTGTCCATATTGACGTGTGTCTCGATAGCCGGCAATTTCGACCCTTGACCTCTGACATCGTGTACAGTTTTGACGGACTGGGTCACTAACTGTTCCGTGATTGCGCACTCACGTGTGTTTGTGTTTAGTACATTTTGTATGGGTATATTCACAAATTCACATACCCTTGATTGTGAAATATGCATATTCCAGTCCGGGAACTCATCTTGTATAATTGTTCGGCCACACAATAATTTGGCAGGGTATACAATCTGGATCTTTTCACTGGGGTTGGTTGATCTAAGGGACTTTAATTTTGGCCATAACCTTTTACGTGCTTCGGTGATCTCCTTTGGTAGATCTCTGTCAACCGAATATTGCGAACCCCTAAGCTTGTACGCATTTCTCATTATCATTTCTACGTCACCAAAGTCCCTGAAGTTTACAATGATAGGTCGTTTGAAATCATTATCATTACATAAACAGTGGCAATCGGTTCTCAGTGTTTTGCGAAGACGTGGACGTTTACAATGCTAGGTCGTTTGAGTGTGCCATTACGCGGTGCTCCAAGCCGGTGCGCTCGTGTGATGTAGATATCGTAAGAGTCGATGCCTAGACGATGTTCAATAAAATCTTTTATAATATCAGCACTGTTTTCATATTGTATTTCATAGAAACCCCAGAATATCAGGTTATTTCGTCTGCTTCTAGCTTCAAGATCAATTGATTTGAAGGCTAAAGTCTTCAATAAATGTGTGTGTTTGTTGTTGACTTCTACTACTTGATTTAATGTTTTGCAAAAGTGTTTCACAAAATCGTATGTTGCCGTCACAATGTTCTTGGTAGTAACTTGATTACTTTTGATGGATTTTAATTCATCAACAATGAAAGCTAGCTTGCACTCAACTTCTGTGTCAGATTGGGGCATTGATTTACCGCTAGTATTTCGACGCCGCCTTTTCCCTACTATATCTGTATAACTGTATGTGTCATCAGTTAGATCTGATTCACGCCCCACGTCTTCGCAAAACACTGAGAGCCGATTGCCACTGTTTATGTAATTCGACGTCATGTTTACTCAACTCAACACACTATCAATCCATGAACGTTTGTTTCACTCAATTAGATAAAAAATACTCACTACTATCCTTTAAAACTAAATCCATCACAATAACACACACTAATGTACATTTCAGATAATTGTATTTAATATTGTCAGCTTAATAACAGTTAAAAATCCATTTTCAATGTAAATTTCTTTAGCTAAAATTTTTTACCGCCATATATCTTGCGCATGCGTACTACACACTATAACTATAGTCTCTTATAATTCTAATTAGAATGGCATGGCTATCGTATAATGTTTACGATGTTTTATTTATGTTTGTATTTATTGTAAACCATGATGAGACTTTAATAAAGAAATATATATAATGTGTATTTAAACAATAATTATAATAATATGATAGTAAAACATAAACACAAATCTCAAAGCTAGAGTAGCGGATCTTGAGACAGCAGCCGACGCCAGCGGGCAGTACAGTCGTAGGAACTGCTTGAGGATTTCTGGTATTACCGAAAATCCAGGTGAGAGTACCGACGAAATCGTTTTGGAGATGGCCAAAGCCCTTGATGCCAATATACAACTTGAAGATAATGACAGAAGCCACGTAGTTGGTAAACCGTCAAGCAAACCTAGGGCTATCATAGTCAAATTCGTTGCATACAGATCCCGTCAGAAGTTGTATCGATCGCGTACGCAAGCTAAGAATCGCGGATATTCGGGTGTCTTTGTGAACGAAGATCTTACGAGATACCGTAACACCTTGCTGTTCAAAGCGCGCAATCAGCTAACCGTCTTTTGGGAGCCTGGTCTACGGATGGCACTGTGCTAATTAAAGACAGAACAATGAGATCCCCAGAGTTACCGACGAAGCATTATTGATGCCCTACTAACTATCGTTAACTTAGTAAATCACTGAACTCCACAGATACTACCGCATAAACTTGTTTCAGCAGTATAGTTACTATTTTATTTAATAACGGTGAATTACCTCGTGAAACCTGTTTTGTGAGACCGCACGGGGTGATGCACGTGCAAAGTTGGGATATCGATGTATGTTAATACACAATACAACACTACTGTTTATATAAATCACAATGGTAGGCGTGAGTCACTTACTTTGTCCTACATGTGCAGTGACTCCTCAGCAGTGACTCCTCACTTCTATAGCTTAAAGACACATTTCGAGCCTATTGTATTTGGGGGGAAGAGAATTTCTATAGGTAACTGTAAATCGCTGTTAGAAATACATTTGCACAAGAAAATTGAGATTATTAGTTTTTTGTCAAAGGATGAGGTCCGTCCCATAAAGAGTGTATACTGTAATAATGTAGTAAAAATTATAACCGTTTTGCATTTTATGTGCACTTGTTTATATGTTAAAACAACTATGTATAGATGGATTTTTTTTAAAAGACCCGTGTTAATAATTAATAGTTTTTGTATTTTTAGCACAATATACTCTATTATCAATTACTTCTCTGTCATGTTTTAGTAAATCTCAAATGCAAGAAACTCATCGGTACTTCAAAATTCAAAAATCGTTGTCATCTGTCAGTGTTTTTGATCACCTGAGCCGAAGGCTCAATGTGATGTTTTGGAATCACTCTTCGTCCGTCGTCCGTCCGTTGTCTGTCCGTCGTCCGTCGTCGTCGTTATCTTTTGCTTCTGACGACTTTTTCTCTGAAACCGTTTGTCGGAATTCAATCAAATCTTATATGAATTCATTAAACTGGATTTTATAGTTGCACCAACAGCTAAGGTCATTTGGCGACATTCCAGCTTTTTATTGGTGGAGGAAGACCCCAGGTGCAAACCCGGGCATTTTTTCGTGCACGGGCGCGCACCTGAGTAGAACCACCGACGTTCCGCAAGCAAGCTGGATAGCTTGATACTCATACTTAACAGTCCTGGCCCCATGGGGAATCGAACCCACAGCGGTGAGGGACATGTGATTTCAAGTCTGAGACCACTCGACCACGGACAACCCCAAGTTTATGTGAAGCATCATTATATGTTTGTTCGAATGGTGCACCTGAGGTCATAAATGCCCCCCGCAATGGGGCTTATCCTTTTCATTTAACAAATCTTAAAAAATCGTCTGCAAAAATACAAGATATAGAGCTTTGATATTTTGCTTGTAACATCGTCTTATGGTCCTCTAACTAGTTTGTTCTAATGGTGGCCCTTAGGTCAAATTTGGACCCGCCCCAGTGGTCACATATTAAACATAGACTAATATAGGGAAACACTTCAACAATATTCATCTCTGAAACTACAATAGCCAGAGGTTTAATATTTTGCATTTACCTTAAGGTTATGGTCATCTACCAAGTTTGTTCAAATCGTGACTCTGTGGTCAGATTTGAACATTTCCTGTTCTGCTTCCTTTTAGTGTATTTATATTCATTCATTCATAACCTTTCCTTATTCAAAATGAATCCGTACGGAACTCTATTATGCTCCGCATAAGATTTTTCAAAAAGGGGAGATAATTAAAACAGTAGTGAAGCTAGAGTTATGGTTCCTATGAACTGCACTCCATCTCATTATCCTTATCATTCACAGGAACTTTAATCAAGCATACTTTTTGAGTTATGCTCCGGACAAAAAGCGCACGGACGCACGGACGCACATACGGACGGACGGAAAAAGCGGCGACTATATGCTCCCCCATAATAAACAATCTAGTGTTTTTTTTAGTTACAATATATCTTATATCAAAAACTAAGGTAATAGTAAATGAAAAGAAAAAAACTGTGATGGGGCCTCAATATAATGTCTCTGTGGTAATCAGTCAGCGAGAAGTAAGCAGTTAAAAACCATGCTATCCATGACTTTTCATCGACTACAATCAGCTGGGAAGTGTGTCTTTAAAGAAATGTGTCTTTAAAGACACATTTCCCAACGCTACTTGGTCGTTGAAAAAGCATGGGAAGCTTGAATATTTACAGCTTCATGGCTGATCAACTCAGGTACATAAATTGAGGCCCGCTCTTAGTTTTTTATTTGTAGAGCATTGCTATATTGAGGGTAAGAATAGTTTACAACACTTTGTAATTTACTTTAATGAAGAAATATATGTTCATAATTTAGCTTTTGAATACAAAATTAAACTTATCTGGTATTTCTTAATTGTTTTTAGACCAAAAATCAGAGCACAACACAATAAATATAAAACATTCTTTAATGTGTTATTATGTGTACTGGTCACAAATGCTTCATTGTTTATCCGATCGTTACCAAACTTTATCAGATTGTTAATATCAATGAAAGCTCGGATAAGTTCGAAACCATTCATATCGGACCATTAACAGCGGAGTTATGGCCCTTCATTTAGTTCAAAATGCTGTATTTGTTGTCTCGTTAAGATGATAGGGCCTTCATTTTTCGTCCGATCTTTACCAAACTTTATCAGATTGTTAATGTTAATGAAAGCTCGTAAAAGTTTGAAAACCAGCCAGATCGGACCAGTAACAGCGGAGTTATGGCCCTTGATTTTGTTAAAAATGCTATAATTTGCCTCGTCATACGATAGGGCCTTCTTTTTGCATCTGATCTTTGCCAGACTTTATACTTTTTGTATTATTATATTATTATTTTTTTTTTTTAATTTTCAATTTTTTTTTTAATTTCTATTTTCATTGATTTTTTCTTTTTTTTTAATATATAATTATTATTATTATTATTATTTTTTTTTATTTTTTTTAGCTCTATGTTGGATCAGTCGGACCAGTAACAAAGGAGTTCTGGCTCTTGATTTAGTTAAAAATGCTATATTTTGTCTCGTTAATACGGTACGGCCTTCATTTTTCATCTGATCTTTACCAAACTTTACCAGCTTCTTTAGTTATGGCCCTTGATTTAGTTAAAAAGCTGTTTTTTGCCCAAAACTTTCAAAAGACTGTACATGGCAGTCACTCGCTTCATTGAAGTTATAAGAGCCATGTTAGCCAGTAGAGCGTCCACAGGCCCTATTGGGCCTCTTGTTTTTCATTGTTTTTTGTTTCCTTTCGTTAGGGATGACACATGGGGATGGGGTACAGTATCCGCGATATGGACATGGAAACAACACATTAACAAAAATGCGTTCATGTTGGTTACTCTGCTATTTCTGTTATTACTATTAAGGATATCATGAAGACAATTAGCAATGGCATAGTGGCCAACATGAAATCGTTTCATATGAGATGTTACCTTCCAATACTGCTTACAACATTGGTCCTGATATCGATCTACAAAGAAGACGTCAGTCTCTTTGCCGTACTCTACCGTATATAAAAAATTCTATACATTACAAACGCAGGCATGATCTTGAACCGATTGGAATTGAATGTATATGGGTTGAAATCTTCATGAAACAGAAACACGTTCTCTTCGGGTTGTTTTACAGACCATCAAATGTAGACAGCATTCATAATTCCACTATTGAAAATTCAATACACCTTGCAGTCGATACGAACATTAACGACATAATTATTACCGGTGATTTTAATTTTAATCTTAACAATGCTAATTCCTGTCGGCAAATAACGTCAATGTGTGAACAGTTCTCATTACACCAATGCATAAATGAACCAACTCATTTCACAGAAAGTTCATCTTTAACAATCGACATTATTTTGGTTAATAATAAAGACAATGTAATGCTAAGCGGTGTAGGGGAGCCCTTTTTATAACAAGATGTTCGTTATCACTGTCAAATATTTGGTATTCTTAACTTTAAAAAGAACCATATTAAATCGTTTACACGGCATATCTGGTATTACTATAAATGGGATTATGATACGTTAAGGCAGATTGCCCTAAATACCGACTGGACTATGCATTTTGACAATGATATTAATGTCCACACAAACAATATAACGGAACATATAATACACATATCAAAACAATGCATTCCAAATAAACTAGTTCGAATCAAGCCAAACGATCTTCCATGGATTACTACCGCTATTAAATGCTTGATTAGAAAACGTAAGCGAGCCTATCGAAAAGCTAAACGAAACAATACACAGGCCCAGTGGGCGAAATTTCGAAAACTTAGAAACAAAGCAATTGACCTTATTCGGAAAAACAAAGTTTTCCACCTTCAACAATTGTCTGAAAAACTTAAAACTGAAAATCGATCTTCTAAAAACTGGTGGTCATCGTTGAAATATTTTATGTTTTCAAATCGCATGGAATCTGTATCCCGTTACATTCAAACGATTCTATTATTACCAATGACTTTGACAAAGCAAACTTATTGAATGATTTGTTTCGAGATCAAACTCTTATAAATGACGATAAGGCTCAAAATCCCGTCTTACCTACTGTAAACGACTCCAACCTAAGTTCCATTACACTAAGTCCTCTTGAAGTAAAACAAATTTTAGAAACCCTAGCCTTAGGAAAAGCTGTAGGTCCTGATACAATTAATAACCGTGTTCTTGAAGAACTAGCTAACGAACTATCAGAACCTCTATGTTCTTTGTTTAATCATTCCTTAAAGGATAGCATTGTCCCGGTTACCTGGAAAGAAGCCCATGTTTGCTCAGTTTTCAAATCTGGAGACCAGTCAATTGTTTCCAACTACAGACCTATAGCACTTCTCTGTACTGTCGAAAAGGTTTTGGAAAAAATCGTTTTCAAACACGTATTCAACTTCTTTCTAACCAATAGCATTTTTTAACTTCATTGCAGTCTGGCTTTGTTCCAGGTGACCCAACAGTTAACCAGCTTGCGTATTTATATAACTTTTTCTGTCGAGCTCTTGATACTGGAAAGGAAATTAGGGCGATTTTTTGTGATATTAGCAGAGCCTTTGATCGTGTTTGGCACGAGGGACTTCTTGTAAAATTAAAGGCTGTTGGTATCACAGGAAATCTCTTAACATTGTTCAAAAGCTATCTTACTGATAGAAAACAACGCGTTGTCCTACCAGGTGTCCAATCTGATTGGAATAACATTAAAGCCGGTATTCCCCAAGGCTCTATTTTGGGACCACTGTTATTCCTTCTATACATTAATGATATTGTTATAGACATCAATTCAAATATACGTCTTTTTGCAGACGATACAGGTTTGTTTATTGTTGCAGATAATCCGATATCTGCTGCGAATACACTGAATTCCGATCTCTTGAAAATATCAAATTGGGCAGATAGATGGCTTGTCAAATTTAATCCATCCAAAACTAAATCTCTTCTTATTTCACGTAAAGTCAATTGTATCAACCACCCACCAGTTTTTATGAATGACCAGATAATAACTGAAGTCGATGCTCATAAACACCTCGGCGTCATTTTGTCAAATGATTTATCCTGGCACAAGCACATCGAATATATCAAATCAAAGGCATGGTAGAGGATTAACATTATGCGGAAACTTAAATACAAATAGATAGAGTGTCCTTAGAAACTCTATATACGTTCTTCATAAGACCTATTTTAGAATACGGAGATGTTCTATTTGATAACTGCACACAATATGAAAAATATGAGTTAGACAAAATACAAAATGAGGCTGCTCGGATAGTAACTGGAGCAACGAAACTTGTCTCTGTTGACAACCTATACAAAGAAACTGGGTGGGAAACTCTCGGAAATTGGCGCCGTAAGCATAAACTCGTTATGTTTTATAAAATGACAAGCCACTTAACTCCCAATTTTCTCTCTGAGCTTGTTCCTCCTTTTGTAGGTAATATATCACGGTTTAACTTGCGGAACTCTACAAACATCCAATGCCCATGCCAACTACCACTATGATTTTTTTCTACCCTCTGTTATTCGCGAATGGAATAACTTAACCAAAGAATCACGGCACGCCGAAACAGTTATTTCCTTCAAAAACTCACTAAAAAGTAATCAAAACAGAACTCCCAAACACTATCTCTTCGGAGAAAGAAACATACAGATATTGCATACTAGACTGCGTCTAAATTGCAGTCCCCTCAACAATGATCTGTTTTCCTAAAACATGGTAGAATCGCCTATTTGTACATGCGGATGTGTTGAAAACGGTGACCACTTCGTCTTTAAGTGCAATAAATATACTGATATTAGAAATGTAACGGTAAATTCATTACCCCGTCTACCAAATATTACACTGAAAACACTTCTATTTGGAGATCAAAAGGTATCGTACAATACAAATATTCTTATATTCGGTGCGGTACACAATTATATTAAAAACTCAAAACGTTTTAACTAGTAGATCGATTTGTTCTTTTGTTGAATTCCCAAATCAACTACACCCCCATTCCCTGTGTCGCCCCAAACTCCCTATTTTTTTTATTTATTTTTTTATTTACACTGGAGATTTGTAAATAAATATTAATAACAATTAAATGTATTTGCATAATCTATTCATTTAATTTGTTGTCTGTTTGAATTTCGTATTTTTCAAGTTACTTTCTATTTTTCCTTTTTGTTACTTTTTATTATTTCAATTATATCTAAGCATTATCCTAGAATATATATATATATACCAAAAACTTACAAAGATTTTTTTTACACTAAGTAATTTAAGTTCTCATACTTCCAGAATGTATATTGTGAAAATATCTAATTATTGCTGTTTACTATGCCATCAATTGTGTACAATTAATATCAAACCTAGGAGAAAAACATCATAAGTATCTTACTTTCGTTCTAATCCTTTTTCTTTTATTGTGTACAAATATTATGTTGTAAAAAGCTTGTGAAATAAAATATGTTTAAACCAAACATAAACAGGCATCTCTCAAAACGACGAATATGCCCATCGGGAGTTTGTTCTTATTTCATAGCACGCATGCAGTGTAGGTTGCACGTCTGTACTGCTCCGATACTTTTTCTTCAGTTTACCATATTTGTGTCTAGAAATTCGCATATGCACGTCAGATATCTATACTGAAAGGAAAAAGAAATGCAGGGCCGTATTTCCGCTATATATTGTATGTTTAATATGCTACTGCTAATCGAATGGTACAGGGCGACATTAGGCCTGTCCTTTTAGAAAGAAGGTTAAAACAGCACTGAACACACCAATGGTTACCCCTTTAAAGTTTCATTATCGTCAGAATGCGCATTTGGCTCAAGCAGGTGAGCAAACTTAGGCTTTAAATGTTGCAATCACTTAACATTAAATACAGTACTGAACTGGCTCAATTTTTCAAAGAGGAACTTCAGCATTTATGAATTTCTTGTTACAACGTGTACTGTGATTAAAACGTCTACAACATCACAGTGTGTCCTTTCTCTAACTAACTGCACTTTTTTTTTTTACAAAACATCTTGGGATTTCCTAGGAATATATATGGATTTAAGTGTGCAGTATATGCAATATATAGCGGAAATACGCACCCTGCGTTTCTTTTTCCTTTCAGTATATATGTATGGCTGGGAAATTCACAAGATAAATGTAAAGGTCTGAATATTGAAAAAAAAATAGCATGTACATGTGTTATGCGATTTTTAACCACACAAATTGCATACGGCAGAAGGGATTTCTCAAACATGCGCAGATGGTCGATGCCCAAATTCTGGGAATAGTCGCTTTGGTCAATTGGCTAGCAAAGGACATTCTCCGACTTTTCAAAAAGAAGGTCTAAATACAAAAACAATCGTGCACAATATTGAACACCTACCTCAATTCCGGCAATTTCGATCGCCCGCCTGCATTACCGGAAATCCTCCGCCTTAAACTCCCGATATTGTAATACAATGCTGGCGGTGCGATTCCCGGGCGTGATGTTGAATGTGTGTATACGTTGAAAACGTTTAGTATCTTATTATCCAAATAAGTTTTGTTTGTAATTTTAGAAACAGAAGCTTATCGACTTTTACTAGAATTACATCATCTAAATATAAATAATGTGAACATAATAAGCTACGTTAATACAAAAACACATTTAATACAAAAAGCACGTTTTTCCTGGTGAATTTACTACCATGCTAACATGGCGTACATGGGAGTTCAGCTACACTTGCACATTAGTCAGTTGCCACGAAACACATAATACTAATTTGTTTATGACAGAAGGAGGATAGGGTATACACTTAAACCTGTTTAATCCCCCATCCCAACCACAGCGGCAATTTGGCTACTGACCGTGGCGGTATCCGTAATGTCAACCCTTTGTATGTGGGGTGTCGCGCATACTTTGATTGTAGTGATGGAAATCGGCTGAAATTTTTCACAATCGATAATCGGTTTAATCGGATGGTGTATAATCGATAACTTTCCGATTAATAATCGGTTGAAGTAGAAGAATCATTCAATCAACAGCGAACTGTTCCAGGGATGGAAACTAATGGTTGCCCATTCCCCCTGTGCAACTAAATTCCAAGCTGGGCAAGTAAATTTCATAAGTTGGTAGTCCGCCCAGGCGACTAGCTTTTTCGACAAGCTAAACTTACACATATGCTCAGAACATGTCATGGGCTCATTTTCAGCTGGGCAACCAAAATTCATAAGATGGTTGCCCATTTGGGCAAATGGGCAACCAAGCTTAGTTTCCATCCCTGCCGAACTGTTGACAAGGAAGACTCTACAATCTTCACTGTTTGTATTAAGTAATTTCTGTTACAATTAAAATAAAAACAGAAAAAAGTATATTAGCATTATACATCATTTGTGGAAATGGACAAGCAAAAATAACAATGCTTTTGTCTGCTGCTTTATAATCATTAAAATTCATTATTGTAATTTTGTAAATGACAATTTGACAAACAGCCGAAACAGGTAACTTGACACAAACTGGCTAACAAGTTAACAACAGAAGAAAAGTAATTCAAGTGACTAGAACCTTTTTAAATGACTAGACAGTCCATAAAGTGCTGAAACTCACAGTTACTGAGTCATATGACCGACACATTCACATATGAGACATTTCAAAAATAATGAAGCCATTACTTTTTCTTGAAATATATCAAATAATAGAGCTTCAATTACAATTACAATTTTTAAATGTGCATTCCAACATAGTATTATTTCCATTTAACTATCTAAATATTTATAAATGTACACGACTACAACGAATCATGCATCCGAATTAGTTACTATCCGAAAACATCTACCGATATATTAAAACAAATTAGCTTTGTTTGCATATTGCTTTCTGCAAATTTTTCAAATTGCGACACTAGAGTCGATCTTCTCGTCGCCTCCTTTTTTAAATTTAAAGAAATCCCATGCCAGCGATTTAGTTTTTGTTCCTGGATGAGGAAAAAGTTGTTGAAGTTCAACATCGCGTTCCTCCATCGCTGACGACGTGATCACTGATTTGTCTCCCTTGGGTACGGTATAAAACTTTCGCGAAGTCGCGGAACAGAAATTCGTAATCGATTATCGTCGCTCTGGATTTTCCTAACCGATGTCGGCGACGTAGCGACAATCGGACCATCACTATTTGATTGTATTTAAGTGTTGTTTGTGAGTTTTTAGTTTGTTTGTTTGTATGGTGTTTTACGTCATTTTCAACACATGTAAGGTTATATATGACGGTCGATTATTTTGTGTTGGAGGTAGACCATCAACTAATCCTGGGTAAAATCCTGGGTAGAACCAGTACTGTACACCTCCAGCCATCCTTAAGAATCAACACTTGTGTTCTGTGAATGCTACAATTAAAAATAATTGCAAATTTTGTTGAAATATGAAAATAAGACGTCTACAAATTTGAAAATCTCTCTATACTCATTGGATGAAAGTGTTGGTTGAACTATAACGACTATTGCTGAACTTCTAAACCATATACTTGACTTTGGGGATTGCATTTAATTGCATATGTTGTATCAGTAAATGTATGCTGCTAGCTGTTTCTTATTTGCTTTATAATAATTGAGCTTTTAATGAGACAGTTATCTTGTTTATTCGTTGATTTGAATACGGAGTCGCATACTACCCGAGAAAAATTCCACCGTGGAATAATATCAGTCCGAAACTGTCTCCTCTGAGGAAGTAGAGGGGCTTAACTCCCAAACTTTAACATTAAGACATATGTTAACAGGTAAACCTCTGGTGTACTTGTTGCATATAGTTTTAATCGGTTGCTCAGTCAGTCATATTTGCCCAGTCAGTCATATTTGTTTTCCATGTTTGATATTTGGATGTGTAAACTAGTTTTAACATGCCACCACCTTTCCTGCCATTATGGTCCGATAGGACAACAAGCAGGATATTCAGAAATATTTAATCTGTATCACGGTGTAACAACGCTAAAGGTAACAACTCCGCTAAAGGTAACAATGTCAACGCTAAAGGTAACAACCTCCGCTAAAGGTAACAATTTCAACGCTAAAGGTAACAATCTGCGCTGAAAGTAAAACTCGCCTCTACCGCGAAAGGTAAAAAGACTAACGCTAAAGGTAACAACTTTTTTCAACATCTACAGTTTCAATGAAAATTGGGTATACTGGTTCTTTTTAATTACTGTGGCACCTGTGGCGTAAGCACTGTTACCTTTAGCGGTCGAGGTAATTGCTACCTTAGCGGAGTTGTAACCTTTGGCGTTGAAATTGTTGCCTGTGGAGGCGGTTGTTATCTTTAGCGCAATTGTTACCTTTAACGTTGTTACACACGGCCTTCGTCGTTTGATCGTACTACTAGGATGTATCATATACTTCGTTTATTGAGGGTGTTTGTAGACACGCCCACCTTGAAATTCTGATTCAAGGTGAACCTTGAAAAACTGCACGTCAGTGAATAATTGCTGTGCATTGTCTTGAATTGAGGTTTGAGCGAGATATTTTAAGAGAATGTGGTAACGTAACCGTTGGCAATTAATTAATGGACATGTCCCTGAATGTGACATAACTGCCCATCATGATTAAAGTGACCTACGGCAATTTTGAAGCATTTATCAACCATTAATATCAGTACCTAACATGATTAATCTAGTTTAGTTTTAAGTTTATATCTGCTTGCTTTTAACTATTCATATAGTTATTAATAAGGATTTATAACTAAGCAAGTTTTGCAGAAATACTAAAACACAAACGGGACGCCACGAATTTTAAAAACAACAATATTGCCGTGTGTCCATTCAATTTGATTCATAGTGACTAATATTTTTACTGAGGCGGTCTATGCAAAGCGGTTTAATGTTATAGTTTCCGTGAACCGAATGACGTGTATTTTTGTATAATTAATGTAAAAATGCTATTGCTAGGACATCAGTTTTAGCAAATACATGTCATTGTACACTGAAAAGAAGGATTCACTGGTTTAAAACAAGTTTGTTTTTGTTTTTGCCGAAATATACACATGGGTCAAATATACTGAAAGGAAAAAGAAACGCATAATGAGTATTTCCGCTATATATTGTATGTTTACTATGCTACTGTTAATCGAATGGTACATGGCGACATTAGGTCTGTCCTTTCGGAAAGAATGTTTAGAAAAAATCGAAGACATCAATGGTTACACCTTTAAAGTTTCATTATCGACAGAATGCGCATTGGTGAGCAAATTTAAGGTTTAAACGTTGATCTCTTAACATTAAACACAATACTGAAATGGCTCGACTTTTTCAAGCGAGACTTCAAAATTTATGAATTTCGTGTAAGAAAGTAAAATTTGATTACAAGGTCCACTACATGACAGATTTGTGTTTTCTGTAATTAGCTGTAGCCCCTTTTTATACAAAATACGTTGAGATATATCTGGAATATTACGTGAAATTAGGTGTTTATAATAGCGTAGTATAGGCAATTTTTCGATTATGCGTTTCTTTTTCCTTACAGTATATACACATGATATATTTCCAGCGGGTTTATATTGTGCGAGATCAAAATCTGGTGTTTTGGACTTGAAACACACCGAAACCGCGGGCTTGTGTCCCATGGTATCGATGGACTTAAAGTCCCGCCCACCAATATTGAGATGGGACAATATAAACCCGCTGTAAACAAGAAATTGCAGCACAGCTGCTGGAAAAAATGTTGGACAATTCTGATCATATCATATTTTGTAGAAGGAGTTTGAAACAAAATCTGTTTGTGTTTTTTTTAGATATTAATTTACAGAATAAACTTACTGCCTGTTGAACTGGTGCATTGAACTGGTCCGCTGTCCACCCGCTGCTTGTAGTTGCTTTCTGAAAATGAAAAGATAAAGTTTATACGATAGATATAGCACCTATACTTTTTATATATCAATATTTAAACAGAAATGTTACAATTATATTATGATATAATAGAAACAATATTTTCAATGTCACAATGTTGAGCAATTACCAGAATGTATACCCTGCTTTGCACCGTTAACGGTCAAACACATATTATTGGAATGTGTAGACTTTGATCCTATGCGTCAAAGGTACTACAATGTTAACACTATGAAAGAGTTATTTGATACTGTAGATTTTAGTCTTGTTTTAGATTTCCTGAAAGAGATCAGACTATATAAATCATTGTAATGTGTTCTTATATATATTTACTTGTTTATATACCCGTTGACGGGCATTTGTTGATTTACATACATAGTTTATATTACACCTGATCATCCCTTATTTTTTAATAGTTTTATCTTTATATATTTACATTAATTTTTAATTAATACTTCATTTTCATAAATTTTTGCGCACAATATGACCTATTTATGTGTCGACGTGCCGTAAAACACCATTCATTCATTCATTATCTTTCTACTTATCATGACAAACTATTGTGATTTCTACTTACATTCTTCGCACAAATCACAGCTATTATTAAGCTGTGAAGTTATGCAGTTATTTCCCTTGGCACGTAGTCTGTCCATTTCATTTGCAACAACTGGACTGCAAGCGATTGCACCTTCCTCGAGAGCAAGCAAAACCAGGCCCTCTAAATTTTTAACTCTGCTTAGAGCGACATATGTCATGCCAGGGCTAAAGACATCTTTACCAATGTCAAGGACAGCTTGGTCAAGTGTAACACCTTGACTTTTATGAATACTTGCTGCCCATGCCAGCGTTAATGGGAATTGTGTACGAACCAAGACAGCCTTACGCTTGGCATAGAATTCAGCAGTAATAGGCTCTATTGCAACTGCATTTGTGTTCGACTCACTATTACTTATATTTCCTACATTTGAGTCAAAGAATCTCACTAAAATTTTCTGAGGCATGCACCCATCAGTTGGATTTGTCGGACATACACCGTCCTTCCATATGAAGCCCGTAACTATTCCTCTAGCACCATTCACGAGACCCTCAGATGTATTTATGTTCCTCCTGAGCATTACAACTGAACCTACGCAAAGGTTTAGTTCCTTTGTGAGGCCAGCACACTGTCTGTCATCATCTGGTATGTACTCAGGTGGAACTGAATTTCCCTTAAACAATGCTTTGCCATTTGTAACCTCCACAAAAGAATGCTTAGCTAATATGGTATATGTTACACAAACATGTGAAAGGGTATGTAACCTATGTTGATTGTAGCGGTCGCAACTTTTTAGGATTGGGAAAAGACGAAGCGCATTTTCAAATGTGTCATCATCTGGAAAGCCATGTGACAAACGTGATTTTAAAAGAGTAATGTTATCGTTTGTGTGTGTCGCTGTTCGCACACGAAGTAACAAAGCTGCATATACACGATCATTTTTTTGTCTTATGTTCTGCACAAGCTCAACGAGTGTGAAAAGATCTTTCCACAAATGTGTTTTTTCACAGGCCCCTGAGAAAACAAAGTGACCTGGTGACACAGGAGGTAATTGATAGAAGTCGCCAAGTGCAATGACGTTTAAATCGCCAAAGAAACAATCATCATCAACGCATTTTATGTCATTTAAACGCCGATGAATGTGAACGAAAGTTTCGTAAGACACCATACTTATTTCATCAATGATGATAGTATTGGTGTTTCTCCACTGTTTTCGCATTAGTGCCAATTTTTCGCCTTTCAAGGGAGTATATTTTGGAGATGGTCCATGTTGAACAGGAAGATTAAGTGCACGATGTATAGTAACACCACGAACATTGAAAGCAGCAACACCAGTTGGTGCCGTAACGACAATAGCTGGGGAGTCTTTTGTCAAAATATCAAGAGATGATCGCGTGATAAGCTCATGTAACAAATTTATTAAGTGCGACTTTCCAGTTCCACCAGGACCACTTATAAATAGACGAATAGGTTCTGGTTTGTCATTTGTTTCACCTTGTTTGTAAATGTTTAGTTGTTTAAAGTACTTTTTAACAATTTGAAAGGCCTGTAACTGCTTAACATTGAGGTCATGAATGAGATTGTTATACTGCAGATCAGTAAGCCTGGAGAAAGTAATATGGTTCAGTTCCTTGTCATCCTCCTCACCAGAAGCTTCAGTATCAAGTGCAAAGTTGTGTTCTTTGTCACTTAAATCTTTCTGAAGGATATCATCTGGGAAGTCAAAGAAATTGATGTTGTCGGGGTCTTCTTTAATAAAATGTTCGGCATCTGGAATGTCATTATCATAGGCCTCAGTGTTAGGAGCAACAACGGGAGCTATGTAATTGCGAAATACACTATCATCCAGAGCTTGAATTTGATTAAATTGCTCTTTCAATTTCCTCAGCATGTTTATGGCTATCTGGCTGTTGAAGAAGCTGATGACAGCTGTGAAAAGCTTCTTCTGCTGTAGAAAGCCTCGAAGAAGGTCAATCTCATTACGCCATGGTAGGTACAGTATGAGAAAGGAGAAATAGTATGTGTCCCCCATCTTGCTCTGCAGTAAATTTGGGTGTTCTAAGAACTAACTCACTCTTGCGTTTTGTGACAAACCAGTTCCATCCTGCAATTTAATTGCATTTTTACTCTTACTTTCCTTACTTGAGGAGTACCATTGTGGCAAAATGAGCTAATGTCATACATTCAAAAGCTACTGTTTCAGGTCTGCATTTATATCGTTCAAAGACATTTGAACAAAATATATCTGTGCTATCATTTTCTAGATTTCCAAGTTCGAGTTTCGGCTTAAGTAGCCTAATGCGCTCCTTTTCAGGCCGAGCATTAAGGAAAATGGATGCCTTGGACGACCCACGTATGGTAAGCCACACATCTTAAATGCAGCTTATTGTGCACTTAATTGCCTATGAGTTAGAAAAACATTTCCAATAGTGTTGAGGTGTTTTTTTTGTAGAAGCATCAGGTGGTAAGTTAGACACAGCTTCTCTTAGGGGATTCTTCCAACCTCTTCACTTTCAGCCTTACATATGTATGAACAAACATACTTGGCTGCTCCATGGGCACTGCCTACAAGTTGTATATCCATGTTAGCATTCCAGACACGCAAGATGTTTTTATTGTAAGCATTAACATTTTCTGCACCTGGAGCACGTTTGATGGTATAACAGTGAGAACTGTTTTTCATTTCAACAATATCTTTCAATACGGTCTTTGGAGATACCTTCTGTGGGAATCCAAATCTACATGTTTGGTTTTGTTTCTCATATATATGGCAGGTATGAGTGTGTTTATGTCGCTGAAGTGCTTCCACTCTTTTTCTCAATGAATAGTCATCCTGAGAGATTTCAGTTGAGATGTACTTGTCAATGAAAGCTGGGGCATCAACCCTTCCCTGTTCTGTATCAAGATTTGGAGCATCTTGTACCCACCACAGTGAATGTAAATGAGGAGAGCCACGCATCTGGAACTCGATCCGCCAAAAATAATCTGTGATTTCACCTATTGGGCGTTCATCGGACAATATATACGAGCGGATGAGATGATGAACTCTTCTGCAAAAGTGTCTGGCAGTTGTGATTGGATTGGCTATCATGAGTGCTGTCTTTTGTTGCTTTTTTAATTTGACGACATCATGAGGCGAATTTGGCTGTCCTGTTTGTTGCAGCAGTACAGACATCAGGTCATCCCAGTTCATGTCATTTGCAGAGAGTGTAAGAAAGAAGGTCATTGGACCTTTAGCTTTGATTAATGCTAACAAATCTAACTTTGCAGCATTCCAATAAGCAGCAGAGCCTCTTACACCTTTCATAAATCCAAAGAAGTGCTCTGGGTAATCAGGATTTTCCTGAAAAGTCTCTTTAACATTGCCCGCAGTAAGATCTCTGGGTCTTTTGTTTGTTTTTGAGCTGCGAATTCTAGCGGCTATGTTGATGCCTTCAGACAACTTCTCTTTTTCAGTGAGATTAGTGGCCCAAAAGAAATATGGGAAATTGGACTGCCAACGATTATCACAGGACAGTAGCCTTGATTGGAAATATTGCAAAACAGTCAATCGCAATTTTCTCGGCGTTCGGAGGCCATTTTTACCGTCAGGAAATAAGGAGGGAAATGCCATTTCTTCCAGATAAGAGTCAGAAAACATGTTTAACGGAGTATTTGTGTTGCGCTGGATAGTATGAACTGGAATGTGGCGGTCGTCAACAAATTTACTGTAATCTATCTTTGGTAAAACAGGATCTTTTTGTATAACAGAGCATTCTGGCTGCCAACCATCATTGGTACCAGTTTGTACGTCACTCAAATCCTGTGCATCGGAAGAAATGGTGATCACTGGAGGTAAACTTTGTTTTGTAGAAAATGTAGGAATGGTGATCTTAGAGTAGATAATATTGTGGGACTTTAGCCAAGTAAGAGCTGTCAGTATTTTATCTGTATCTACTATGAACTCTTTTGGGATGGTACCTTCCTTTTGACTATCAATTCTCACAAGTACCAAACCATGGTGTGAAAACTGGTCTACCTGCTCCTGTACATCATACGGAAAGTTTATAACTTGACCATTCATAGCTTTTTGCCCATGTGGAAGAATTACTACTTTCATATATACATGTGCTAAAGAAATCATTTTTTGTTCAGCCACATTCAGGTTTTGTAACTCTTCCGGAATTTTTGAAACTTGTAGTTGATTTAAAATGCACAAAGTGGGTAGTTTATTTTGTTTGAAAGAGGTATAGCACCTTGCACACAGAACAATACTAGATTGCTCAAGATTCACTAAGTCTTGCAACAAAGGTAACCACTGTTCCTTCATTTCATAACGTTTAATACTAGATGAGTAGTATAACTTCTGACATGACTGACATATGTTGCATGGACCCTCTTGTATGGATTGTGGAACTTAGCACCTGGCTTATCACTGCTGACTTTGACATCCGATTTTAGTTTACGACCTGTATTGGTATTGTTAAGTACTGCTTCAGTAGGGATAGAACGGCTACTACCGACAATTTCTTCTGAGACTGGATCGTTGAAAATGGAATACTCATCTGTGTTTGGGAGACACAATTTTCTCTTTTTGGAAGGCAGAGGAGAGTCTTCATCTATGCAAATTGTGTCCGACTGACCATTTATTGCGAGCATAGGAGGTTCACACAAACAATTGCAGGCAAAATGTATTGGCCTCACCAACATGTAATGTGAATCTGTGTTTAGCAAGGTAATGTATGGACTTGCAGAAGTGACAGTTGATGCAACATTAAACCTTGGAAGAAATCTTTGCCAGGACATGGTTTGACCGAAACGACCAAGTACAAAAATTGGAGTTTTCAGCCAAGTTGCACTTGCTTCGATTTCAATGTCAGTGGCCCAAGACAGCAATGATGCGTCAGTACGAAACATATTTGACATGTACTGCTGAACTGACTTAGCTGAATATCAGGAGAAAACATATTTAAATGTTCTAACATAAAAGAAACAACCCCGTGCCTTATAGGAATATGAAAGTCTTCCACACCAAAGAAGTGTAAA
Organism: Cyrtodaria siliqua; assembly: GCA_037043455.1. Classification (NCBI taxonomy): domain Eukaryota; kingdom Metazoa; phylum Mollusca; class Bivalvia; order Adapedonta; family Hiatellidae; genus Cyrtodaria; species Cyrtodaria siliqua. The sequence goes on along the minus strand of JAWPHD010000533.1, from coordinate 132,902 downwards.
CTGAGACAACGGAAATAGCAATTTCCATCCCCAATTGAATTTTGTGCATATCGGTTGCAGCTACGTAAAACGTCATCAAAGGCAGTACATGCGCATGTAACATCCATCGATAACTGTTTACAAGGAGTCAAAATAGTTTCTGGAATATTGAAGTACTTTGCAGCTTCAACAGGAGAGCAGTGGCATATTTGTGCAGAAACATTGCCATGTGATGGGGGAATACGTGCACTTCCGGACATTTTTTGAGAAGATGAAATAACATTGTTAGGTGGCGCATTTGCAGTGTCGGAATATGTCACAATTGACGTATCGGAACAGGCATCCAAGGCAGGTTGACTGAATGCATGATTATCATTGGTTCCAATAACTGCATCATTTGCAAATGTATGCATATCAACAGCAGAGGTGGTGCACCATTTTTTTTGAAATTTTGCATTATTATTACCGTCCAAAGCATTGGTGGTATCAGAATGCATTGTAACATTTGTGCAATCATACTCACTGAAAGTATTTTGCTCAGAGTCAGAAATGGGCGTGTCAGAATGTGTTGCATCATTTACATAATTATGCATTACAGTCTGTGTGTAATCATGATTATGCAAAGCAATGTCATGGGAAGGATGCTTCTTCGAATAATTATGCCCAGCAAAAGCATTGGCATGGGTAAGATGTGACATAGCCTGTGTGTAGTCATGATCATGCAAAGCAATGTCATGGGAAGGATGTTTCTTCGAATAATTATTCTCAGCAAAAGCATTGGCATGGGTAAGATGTGACATAGCCTGTGTGTAGTCATGATAATGCAAAGCAATGGCAGGGGAAGGGTGTTTTTTTAAATTTGCATAATTATGCTCAGCGAAAGTATCGTCGTACATGGCAGAAAATGTCAAACCCGAGGTATTGTCACTACAGGTTATATTCATAGTAGGATCATAATCGTACTCAGATGTACGATGATCCATTCTGTTAATGTAAAGAAATAGGGATTAATAATTATAGACTGAAAATGGTAATATTAATGAACTTGAAACTGAAATAAGCTACAGATAACAACAGGAAAAGTGATATTTTATATATATGCAACAATTACAGTAAACAGTCACCGTTAGCGATCACATACCACCAACTGGATTATATTTACTGTAAGCATATATAGAAATGATGACTACATCGTGTTAATACCTGATCCTTATTTTCTACGTTTCCACGGAGTGTCTGCATCAACACTGGAATCCTGAATGGAAGTAGCAGTACATTTTTTGGAAGTATCAAACAGCCAGTCGCTGTCACTTTCGCTGCTGGCTATTTCTTCATATTCGATAGAGTGGGAGGTTGACGATATCAAATTTATCTCGAGAGATGTGTATCGAATTTCAGCTCGAAATGAATTAATCAGTTGCTGAAACCAATGTTTTTTTGTTAAAGACACAGCATGGAGACCATCATAAAGATTGTTATACATATAACGGGTATGTGTCTTCAATGACCTTCCTTTACCACTTCTTTTTTTGTGCTCCTTACAAACAGATAAATGCCATGAAACAGTCCAGCAGCCACGTACACAAAATGTCTGAGCGTTAGAATTAACGATTTTAATTCTAATGTTTATTTCTGCAAGCAGTTTATTTAGATCAGCTTGCTGAGACTGTATATCTTCAGATGAAACGGTAGATTTTAAAAGTTTTTTTGACTTTACATAGTCATCATGAATTGCTTGGAGATTTGCCGTGGGAATTGTGACAAAGCCCACAAGTGCGGACGGAAGTATTGTCTTTACTGCTGAACGAAAATATAGCAGTTTCTGTATAACATCATCTGCTGTAATTGATGACAGTTGAACTTCAATGCCACCTGTGTGATGCGTTCTCGACAAAATATGTTTGTTTTGGACCGGAAAATAATTAGATTTAATAGAACTGCATGTTTTTGACGTCAGTCTTGCAATAGTTGCACCCCTTTCAATAATATAACGGAGATTGACATCAGGCGGCTGCTTGTATTTGTCAAAGTTGTTGCCACGAGAGTCAGCAACAAATATGCAAAGATGGGTGTCAAATTCAAAGGGCATTTGTCAGTGAAATATATGGAATTAAACTGTAATATTAACAATGATTACAGAATATATACGAAATAAATACTATTGTTTTACAACCAAATAAGTTCAGGTATAAACTCTTAAAAGGGCCTGGTCTGGCTGAAAAGAATTCTCAGTGACAGTTTTGACAGGTGGTCGTCTGCTCGAGTGACAGTGTCAAGCAGAATATGTAAACAGACACCTGATTGGACGTTACATATTGTGACCGCTCGTGCTGTATTTCAAAACCATGCATTTACTATATTATTAAGTAACGGTGTGACATCGTGCACAAAGGCAATGATACAAACCTTTTTAGTTGTAAAATAAATTAATTTCATGGATGTTGTATAGGTCTTCGCTTCGTACGAAGCTTAAAACGAGCTCGTTCATTTTTTTCCAATTCTAAAACAGGAAGTTTCCCTATGTAAAGGTCAACTAAGGTGAATGCATTCGTACCAACTCGGTCATTTACCGCTACAGGCTTATTCGAAATGTTGCGAAGGATGTGGGCCACATAGTCTGTAAGTAAATTGTTCGTAAGGTTTTGGGCTTCGCTTCGCGAAGCTTAGGTAAATATGAGTTGTTGTATATTGTTTAGGGCTTTGCTTAGCGCGAAGCTCAAAAGCAAACGAGCTTCGCTAGTTTTTAAATAGTTTCACGAATTACGTTAATTTTTAACGCGGCGACATATTCTCGTAAATTGTTTATAAGGTTTTTATAAGCATAGCTTTATATAATTTCTTCTCAGTGCTTCGCTTAGCGCGAAGCTCAATAATAAACGAGCTTCGCTCGTTTTCGGGGCTTCGCTTCGCGCGAAGCTCATTAATAATAAACGAGCTTCGCTCGTTTAATTTAACCGGAAATGGAGAACGCGGTAACAATATGTCGTAAAAGTTGAATGATTTGAGGGTTCACTATGCGAATAATGTCAATCTTTTAGCAATGTTTCGGGGCTTCGCGCTTCGCGCGAAGCTCAAATATAAACGAGCTTCGCTCGTTTTTATTGTTTACAAGATTTGTTGTTTACACGACTTGTAAAAGTTTACTTTGCGGTTTTATTTGACTTTTTGCGGTAATCGCCGCCATGACCGAAAAAGCGATTACTACTGGACAACTTCGACGCCGGGCTGCGCCCGGCGAGAATTGTCCAAAAAAGAGTATGAGGGTGGACCTTTGGAACCGGCCGAACACGATAATACGAAATATTGCAGCAGCTCTAGAGATGACGGCCTATATCCACTGAACTACCTATGCCGATCGATCATAGGTTTTTCTGGGACAGTTTGTATTGGTATATGCTGCAGTTTGTCTTTTTTTCCTGTTCATAATCACAGTTCACAAGTTAGAGAGTTAAATGCGTATTCACATATTAGTGCAGCAACTTCGGTATGAGGTCATGTATAACTACTCTAATATTATTATATTTGTATATAATATATATGTGAACATTATGAAATAAATATTGCTTAAACCAACTGCTCTAATATGATCTTGGAAGCCATGTTGATCATCAAAATCATGCGTCTTCGGTTGTATTTGTGCTTGACAAATGCATACAGTGTTCATGTCATCCCTCAATTGACAACTTCACCATGTCGCAATATATCACATGCATCATGTCACCGTCTTTCACATAGGAATGATGTTAAGTTGCCTTTATTGGCACAGTTACTAATGTTCTTGTGCCAATGCGGTTATTTCTTCCAATGCATTTGACGAAAATATTGTCCTCGTCCCGCTTTAATTGAGTCAGCTCTATCATATTAGCCAAAATGTATATCAAATATATCGCAACTGTCTTGTTAAGGGACATGGTAAATATTTTCCAGTATTTATTTGCTATAACTGTCCAAATTCGAAGCAATATATCAACTCTATCTAAATGAGTTAGCATCCATTTTTCGAAGCAGAGAGACAAGTACATCAGTAATTCTGTCAAACAGGCCAACTTAACAACATGACTATGTGAAAGATGGTGAGCCAGAAATATTGCATCGTGGTAAAGTTCTCATTCACGCTGTCGAGTTTCAGGGATGGCACGTAAATGATGTGTCAAGCGCAAATACAATCACTGGAGGATCTTAGGTCTTAGGTCTCACCAGAAAGAGGCAGATATAATGTTCAGCTTGCCTCTGAAAACTCTGTTAAGAGGGGTTATAAGTTCATGAGATACCGATGTTGCCGTACTAAATGTGTACACATGTAACTCTCTACCTTTTAATTAACTATGGTTCCGAAAAGGAAACAAATACAAACTGGGACATATATAGCAGGGATATACAGTCGCTATGCTCTTTACTTCTCGGTTTCCAAGCAATAACAGGCTGTGATCGTAAAAGTGCAGCAGCATTATCTGTAAATGGCAAGGTAAAATATCTAAATATTTTAGATATGTCCGAAACCTATCAGTAGTATTTGATCGCGCTAGATGAAGATGAGGTATTATCTTCGTGTCACAAAATAATCACGAGTAGAGCGTATTGGTCGTACACAGCTCTTGTAAGCACATGTTAGTCACACGCTAATCCATTGTTCTGTTGAAACCAATTCACAATGTCCATGATATATATTCAGGTAACACGGAAAAACGTGCAATTTTAAGCGGCCGCTAGAGGGCGTCCGGAAGGGCCGTTTAATAAGTTTAGTTTTGTGCTAATGCATGTAAAAGTATAGGTCTATCTCTTAAAAGGGAAAAGTCGTTGAAGTCGTTGAATGGTCCTTTCGTGTAGATGTTAATACTGCGCATGTTGCCACGTGTGTCACGGAATGAACGTGGGAAATAATGTTTTGGGCGGAACGTCGGTTATAAAATGCATTGTTTTCAAGTCCTGACTTGATTGAAAGTTACTTTGTTTGAGCAGAGGTTGGAACCGGCGAAATTCACAGGCAATATGTGGTCAGTATTTATTTTATGAACTTTTATCGTACATTTGTATTCAGTGGGCGGCGCCATCTTGGTTGGCGAGATGAGTGAACTAGCTGGTTGTTGGTGTAATGATAATTATATAAGATTGATGTGTTTATGAACCGATATCTAAAACGTATGTATTATTACAGCCTAACCCGTCCGGTGCAGATAACCCGTCCGGTGCAGATAAACCGTCCGGTGCAGATAAGCCTCCCGGTGTGGAGATAAGCCTTCCGGAGTGGAGCAAAGCTTCCACGTATAACGTTACGAGCGGTGGAGATGGTCCCCGTACCTGTGCAACATGGCTAGGTTTTAGTATCGACAACCCCCGGAACACGAGGTGGGCCCGTTATCTGTCCTCAGTGGAGGAATTTCATCCACAACCTCAGTGGCTGTTAATTACCATATATATCGCGTCATCAACCCTTACAGAAGGCATTTGATGACAATCACCCATTGGATTCGCGCATCATCATCTTCATGAGCTCTCGTGCATCACCTTCATCGCGCTAGACCATAACTCTTGTGCACATCAACATTGTTATAACTTTAACAACACTTTAATGTCGTATATAGTCAGTCGACACATTCAGTATTTGTGATAATACTAAGAAGGTCTTAAACGTTCATGAGAACAGTCTTTTCATATTTCATCTGTGTATTCGCTTGCTTTTTTTTGATAATTGTATATATATTTAACATATTTTAAAAGTTGCATTAAACATATGTAAATGAATTCACCGTCATTGATTCTTTCCTGAGTTAGCCCCAACCACTAGGGTCATCTTGCGACACTTCGGAATGTGCAATCGTCTGTGAAAAGTTGTTTGCGCTTTATATGCCTCAAAGGACGTTGGGGATATTGCAGATGGTAATGGCTGTTTTGCACATGAATGAAAATATACTACCTAAAAGCCTTACTCATCATATCAAAAGAGCTGACTATCTGTCACTAGTCTGGAAAAGTTTATCACAGGCAGTAAACAATTTGCCGTTTCCAGTGATTTGAAACCGCTTTTGATGTCCAAAGAGTCTGCTCACAAGTTGATTAACTGACGTCATGAATCAGCATGTAGAGCGACCGACCCTTTGCCAGTGCCAGGCAAACTTTGACAAACGATATAGTCTTTACAAAAGCCTTCTTTTGCACGGCATGTCAAATGTAAATGTGAAAATATTAAAGGATCAGTTTTTGATAAAGATGTCTCAGAAGTGGAATCAGATTAAGATATTTGAAAGTACATCGATATAAAAGTTGAACAAACATGTTGCATTCAAGGAACTGTATGTGATATATATTGCTGTGATTGAAGATATGAACTAGAAGTACAGTTATTTTGGTCACCAGTAATAGAAAACAAATGTTTTATTATTGATTTATAGTATATAGTATAGTATATAGTGTCTCTGTTCTAAAGTAACACTTATTTCACTATTAGCTTTACAAGTTGATATAATTCAAGATTACTTGAAGATAAAAAAACAACAACACATACACACACACAAACAGCAATATAATAGAAATAGATCTAGCGGATTTTAAGTGAGACCTAAGACATATTTCATACATGTAAGATTTTATTTACAACTTTGCTATGATTTTTGAAGATCGTACCTGAGTATGCCTTACAATTCCTATTTAACTTTGACCAGGTCACCGATTCGACATTTAACCCTTGACTGTGACCATGAACTTTGCCATATATTATTACATGTTGCATTGGATGAGTTATCTAAGATACAAATTCTTATATATTTTAAAAATGATATCTTTATTGGTACAAATGTAAGTATAATGACTGTATATTACATTTTGGTGGCCATCTTCGACGCCATCTTTAATAACTTGTAAGTGCTACCACAATGCATGCCTGCAACAGGGCTAGAAATATTTCTAGAATGTTAGTCTAACATGATAGACTGTCAAACCTTCTACAGTTCTCTGTTTGCATGTTTAAAATATACCAATAGAACATAAAGGCACGATAAAAGCTAACATTTGACCTTTGACCCTTGACTGTGACCTTGACCTTTACCATTTATTACAAAATGTTGATGAGAAAAAAATGTATTTATAAGATACACAAACCTGTGAATTTAGATACACATGTTATACAACGAAGCAATTATTATGATTATATCCCACTTGGACGCCATATTGAATAACTGTTTAGTGCTACCACAATTCCTGATTACAACAGGGTTAGGAATATTCCTCGTATGTTACTCTATCTTGATCAAACCTTCGACATATCTCTGTGTGTATGTTTTAAAATAAACTAAGAAGACACGAAGACCCCCAAAAAGCTCAAATTTGACCTTTGACCCTTGACTGTGACTTTGAACTTTGACATTCGTTACTAAATTGTGTGTCAGACAAACTGTCTATCTAAGATACACATACCTGTAAATGTATATAATAATACTTTTATTGGTACTGACTTTATGCAACAAAACAATAATTATGAATGTATATCACATTTTGTCGGCCGTCTTGGACACCATCTTGTATAACTTGTTAGTGCTACCACAATTCATGACTACAACAGGTCTCAGAAAGTGCCCAAGGCATCCAACTAATTCAATATAAGGTCAAACATTCTACGGATGGGGTAGGCTACGTTTTTCATTTTCTAGGCCTCTTTTCAGAAACTTCTCTCGGACTAGATGGTCTGATGATTTTGGTAAGATCCAGTAAGTTACAAACTGAATGTAAACCAGCCACAACTAGATTACTTAGCATATTTTAAAGCCATGCAATATAAATATGAATGCTATGTTGAGCGCGTTGTGATATAGAAAACTACGGTGTCCTGTTAGGGCCATGTTACCATCGCATCTTACCATCGACCATCGCATCTTACCATCGCATCTTACCATCGACCATCGCATCTTACCATCGGCCATCGCATCTTACCATCGCATCTTACCATCGACCATCGCATCTTACCATCGAGCATCGACCTAGGTCGATGGTCGATGATAAGATGCGATGGTAACATGGCCCTAACAGGACACCGTAGTAAACCGTTATTATTCCTGACTCATAAACGCATGTCTGCAGATTCGCAAAAGTACTGGGTCAAAGTAGATACAAATAAAACTAATTACATCAACAAATAATTGAATTCAATGATTTTAACGGCTCATCAACACAGTATAGGTTATTTAGAGCCGTCCCAGAGAGAGGGGAAGGATACATAGGAATCCGGTAACCGTTCCCTACTCTTATTATCGAATAGATTCCTATGGTTCTTTAACGTGCTCGGAGGATAGACCGATACAGGGGACCGCCCAGTTTACGTCCCCATTCGACGGACGAGGCTAAGAGAAAGTATCTTAGCCCAAGAACACACCGACGAAACTCAGTGGAACCAAGGAGGATTGAACCCGAGGCCTCCGGTTACAAATCCGCCGCGCTACCGACTGCGCAACGCCATCAAATAACACGGTACTTTAAAATGTTCGCTTTCGCTCTTTCCTGTCAGTTTAAATAGACAAAACGATATATATCTATACATCAACAATGAAGAACTACCCACATTGACGTTATTGCAGAAAGATTTATCAAATTGTACTTTTACGTTTTTTAGGTTTTACACCATAAAATGCAAAAGTTTTGTCCTCATCCATGCTGCTTCAGGTTTATTTATCATTTGGAATATATCAAATTGGAAAGCTCGTTCACTCACTCAACTTGCCTGTTTTCATTCATATGATGCATTATGATCACAAAATAAGTACTCTTAAAAGCAGTAAATCTCCTATGAAGTGCACTGAACAACTATTAAAACGCAATATATTGCCCCAATAATTACAAAGAAAAACAATCACGCAACGAAGAAATGCATTTTATTGCCCCAATAATATCACAGCTTAGAAAATAACTCACGCAGCGTATAATATAAAGATTCGTTCTTGAAGGCAAAATGATAGCCTTTAAATTGTTCCGACTACTTGTATCTCTCCTAAAGAACTTCAACTCATCAACGCTACTGGGTATGACAAGGTCGATTATTTTCTTGATTTACATCTTCCTATTGAAATGGAGAAATAATCAGTAAAATCTGTGACTGGAGAGATGATTTTAATTTTGACATTGTTAATTATCCGCACTTAGATGGGAGTGATCGCCGAGCTACGTCTTTTCTCAACTTATTCGTTTGCCTAGAGCTTGTAGTCGTGTTGAGGACTTTAACATTGTAATATGTGTATACCTAAGAAGCTACCCATCAGAGCTACCGTTACCATAAACTACGAAAAACCTTTGCAACATATTATTTATCGTAACCCGGATCTACTTTTAAAATATTAAAGTAATTTAAGAGCTCTTCTGCGACTATCAATGCCTATCGCCACCCGATTTCTATGGGGGTGTGATTTACAAACTTCATAACAAATAAGGGTCATAATTACTTTCATACACGTTTTATTAAACATGTTAAAAATGTTATCAAAAGAGGTTACGACCCTATCATGCAGCCATGTTTATTGGTCGACCCATTTACAAGTCGCTACTATGCTTTCCTCTTTGATTGTGCGATGACCGGACAGATTATGGACCCTATGATGACGTCTACCTACATCCTTAAAGGACGGTAGCGTTCGTTGCTTGTATTAAATATTATCTCGTGTTACCCCTTTTGGTTTGTCTCGTGATGCTCTAACTTCTGCCAAGTCATTGAGTACGGGTTTTGTGGCTTTTTATGCCTTTGTTTTTATATTCATATATACATGATCATCTATGTGTTATACTTATATTGCTTATTAATGCCGCCTTGTTTGTTGAATATAACCTAGAAGTGGATATCTGTATTTACACTGTCCTATTTTACTGGGATGACAATAGGGTAAGAGCGAGATGCACCCTAGAACCGGTTTTAAACGCCCAGCGGCCGTTTTTGCCAATGACCGCTCCAAGTTGGTAGCCCTATTGTCAACCATTTTATGTTTGTAATGTCACACCAAACCTTTTATTCATTTTTCTAATAATTATTTGTTTCTGTGCGTGTTTTTGGTTGACTGTGGTCCGCGAATGCTACATTTCCTGTTCGCCTTTCATATCTACCTTTTTACAGTTTCTGAACTATTTCACCGAAACTGAAACTGTTGACCATGTATAACCTAAACATTGTGTTAAGGAAGGGCGTACAAACTCAATCTACGGTAACAAATAAAGATATCACATTCAAACATAATTGTTACTTTTAGCTGAAGTACTTGGCACGTAGAACCAAAAAGTATATCGTACCAAGAAGGAAATATATTTCTTCTCCCGTTAACATTATACATACTACACACGTTTTGTTTTACATGTACTAATAGGTTATCTGTTTAAATACTGTTTGAACTAACATGCGCACACTATTATGCGATGCATTAATTTGTATGGTAAGAACGTATCGGCACATTTTGAAACATAATTATGACTTCGTCTTAAGCTGTTTGGAGGTTGTCAGAAAGACACAGCTGAACTTTAAACAGATACGAACTGACGTTCCAAATCAGTAGCTCTATTGTCAAACCCTTTCTGGTTGGTATATGCCACATGCCTTGCTTCGTATAAGCATTGTACTTGTTGCTTGTTGTAGCGCGTGTTTATCATGAGATGCAATACATGCTGAATTTAATATGAAGGAGTTACTACTACTACTACTACTACTACTACTACTAGCACCACTACTACTACTACTACTACTACTACTACTGCTACCACTACTACTACTACTACTACTACTACTACTACTACTACTACTAGCACCACTATTACTACTACTACTACTACTACAACTTCTACTACTACTACTACTACTACTACATTTACACATATACACACATGTATTGTATGACGGTGTATTCTATTATTTGTCTGGCTGCTGTCTCTGGCTGCTGTCAAATCACTTTCTACTTGCTTTGTGGCTTTCTAGACGTTTTTTAATATTCATATATACAAATTCTTGTTTTGTTACACATTGATTCTACCTAGTTTGTTCGAGGATGTAGCCTGGCAGATATTTGTTTGTTTACACTGCACCGTTTTATTGGAAATACAGTAGGCAAAGAGCGAGGTTTGACAACCTGGTTTAACCACACCCACACACCCACACCCACCCACCCAACGGACTCCCGTTTTTGTTTTTGATTCCATTACTTTGTTTATGATTTTCATTACAATTGTCATTTGTTTTGTATTCGTGCTTATTGTTGATCTGTGCCTCATTTCCTGTACCACAGTTATACCTACATTTACTTAACTATTATAATCACAGACATGAACGATGCATCATACTTTATAAAGTATTAATGATTCATATCATAATATACTGTAATTTATCGATTACTAATTCTTAACGAATTTGTTTCGCAATTGATGTGACAAACATGTGTTTAAACAATTGATGTGACAAACATGTGTTTAAACAATTGATATGATAAACATGTGTTTAAACAATTGATATGATAAACATATGTTTAAACTAATGTGGGTATCAGTAAGACAGTCTGAATGATTCCCTTGTACTGCTCTAAATAACCTATAATATGTTGATGCCCATAAATGAAAAAAGGGACATAACCTTAAGTTAGATATGCTGATACATTTTTACTTGTTATAGTCGTTGTAAACGTTTATTTTACGTTCAAAATCCCACATCAGTACATTATCTCATATAAAGTCAGTTTAACCTACTTTATCTGTCTTTTCTTTCTGACATCCTTCGGATTTGATATAAAGCCCTGAGCACATTAAATATCTTACTGAACTTGTGATAGTCGGTGGTAAATGTAAACCCGTTCTCGGAAACGAAGCTGTCGTGATAATATAATTTATTGTCCGGCGCATAGGTAAAAAGAATAAAAGAAAGAAAGGGAGAAAATATAAGAACAGAAAGAAGGCTCTCGTCATTTTAAAAAACATGTATGAGTGATCCCTCTCCCAGTGCCTCAATGAATCTTAGATAAAAAAAAAACACGACACATTATATCGATTATGTATGACTGAAATTAGAACCTTGAAACCAAGAAATATATAAAAACGAAAAGTAGCGAGTCTGACATACTTAACGCTTTAGATTTAAAGCAGTTTGGAGGAATGCCCCTCTCGTCTGGAGGAATGCCCCTTCCGGATGGAAACTGACTTTTCTATATCTGTTGTCCGGACAGTATGTGCGTATATCCAAAGAAGAAAAATCACTTGATAAAACCAGTGGAGTAGAGACGTTTTATAAATAAAGGATGGGGTTGGTGGGTCCGTTGAGGTGGGTGTATTTTTATGCTAATATTATGCCATGTGACAGAAAAGTTTCCGGACACAATGGGTAAAACTGACTCTGCCCTCTCCTCTTTACATATATATGTTGAGCATATCCGTGATTTCAATGAAATAAAAAAGAACATAGAAATTTTCGAGAGTTATTGTCCCTCGTTTCTAGATAATCTCGGTATTTAACGCTTAGTAAAGCATCTACAAGTCGGAACAGGTAATAATAGAATAGAATAGTTTATTTCAAATCTGCCCGTGAGGTACAAATATGATAATATAATAATGACAGACAGTGATATTTTAAGACACAAATAAGCAATAATACAAAACTGAAATACGCATAACAATAGCCTGGTATGCATTATCTCAATGAATAATAATATGAACTTCTATCGTGGAGAAGGTGTTCACTATGTAGTAAAAATATCTTGCGACCTTTATTAAACATCTACTTAATATTTTGCCTCAAAAGTATTACATGTTATATATAAACTTATCCGCACATACACAGACTTAAACCCTTAAATACATACTCGCAAACATGTATACTCATACACAAATATACTAATACAGTACTTACAAAATAAATAACCATGCTAATTATGTTAATTATATTGTAAGATATCAAACAAGCTTTACATTTGAAGTTATATCGAGAATAACATTTTAAAGTTGTTCAAATTATTTGTTTAAAAAGTCCAAAATAGCGGATATTTTTTTATTTTTTTGACTTCACGGAAAATGACGTATTACTTTCCGTTGCTATGTGTTGTTTGAAAAATAGAGAGCGTAGGAAAAATCCGACCATGATCCTTTACTGTTGTACAAATTATGAATCTTTCAAAAGAAAAACTGAGATTACAATAAATTGTCTTGAATAGCACAGATCGATATTGACGTTACACAATAAGAGGAAAATATCGTGCCATTGAACAATAGAAGCACAATCAAAGTCAATAGATTCCCGATCTGTTTTCGGCAAAATCATACATATTTGTACGAATGAAATCTATTTTTAGCAATTTTAAGCAATCTTGATCCGTGCTATTATAATGCTCAACGCCATTTGATCGTAACGGTAAAAACATATCTCTTGACCAATGTTAGCCGTGAGAGTCATTGATACGGTACCATAGGTAGGTAGGTAGGTAGGTAGGTACAGAATATAAAACCAAAAGAGCTAAGATTCTCACAGCTAGACCATGATGCGGTGTTTGACTTGTATACAATGCCTTCACATACGAACTTGAATTGAATGTTGTTTAACGGCTCATCAACACAGTATAGGTTATTTCGAGCCGCCCCAGAGAGAGGGGAACGATACATAGGAATCCGGGAACCTGCCCTACTCTTATTATCGAATAGATTCCTATGGTTCTTTAACGTGCTCGGAGGATAGACCGATACACGGGACCGCCCGGTTTACGTCCCCATCCGACGGACGAACATACGAACTTGAATAGTATACATTAGTTTTTAATACACGATACGACATATTCATCTATCAATCAGGATTTAGTTGCCAGAAAACAAATCTTTATCACACGGGTGAAATAAAGTGTTAGCAAATATTATATCACTGAAACCAACGTAAATAAGCGAATCGGGCATTGTCCTATCCCCTCGACTCTTACAGAAGTGATACGGAAATTACCGATTAGTTACGATTGTATACGATTTTCACGCGTATGTTTTCTCGTCTTGCTTCCATCCTGTTTTCGCGCAAAATAAATGGTTATTGAACCATTACCCGTGTATGAAATAACCACTTATGACCATTAATATTATTGTTTAGGACTTTTGCAATTCAATGGTGGTATTCATTTTATATCGTTTCAGACAAGATAAATGATGTATGCCACTTATTCGTGATGAACACACCAGGTTGGACTAAATTAACTATGAATAACATTACGTTTTTTCTCCCTGGAAAACAGCGTAGTAAGCAGAAGTTGACAGTTCAACAAAATCATTGCTGAAATATATGATAAATAGAATAACACATGATTGTGCATTTTTATATCACACTATATATCAGCTAAAGCTCTCGGGCCGCCTGATATAAGGTTAGATATGAAAATACCCATGTATTATACTCTATTTATTGTACCACAGGTTTAGTGAGAAAGACAATAACCCTAATCATGTAACCCTTAATCATCTATTGTGTTAGGCTTACGGGTGAAAACGAAGTACATGTCAAATTGCAACATATCAGCAGGCCTACCTCCTACCTAATCACTGTAGTTGATTCGATATCTTGTAGATATGAAGAATTTCAACTTATTGAAGGTCATATACAATATACATGTAGGGATATTGTAAGTAGGGTAATCTCAAATATACGAGTATATCTATCACATTTAATAATACATGCTACATGTAGGACAGCTGGGACACTTATTAGTGGCTAATTGTTGAAACATGAAGATTCTATTCTGTATATTCTTTCTGAATGTGTGCATATTAGAAGTGGGTGGAGTAACGCCCTGCTGTATGCCGAATCAATGGAGTGCAAACATCGTTGAAACCATAGGTAAGACAGATTTTTTTTCTGTCGATAAGTGAGTTTTAAATATATATATGTATAAATTATAAAAAAAAATCAATCACGTCTTCATCAATGTGCTCAATTTAGCAGACATACTACGCACATAAAGCATAATGTAAAATGTCAAGCAGTAACAAACAGTTACAACTCTTTTATTCCTAAATGATCATGTCAGTATGAGTTACCTTTCTTATTTTACTAGAGTTAAGAAATAGAGTGTCATTATTGAATTTATTAATCGAGTTGGCAAAATTATATCATTTTCGCTAATGAGTTTAATAAATTCAATAGTGAATGAGAACGAATGTTAGATTATATCTATCACATAACTCACATATCGACTTTTATTGCATTTTGCTTGTCGCTTTAACCAGCGAAACCGACATAAACCGTGGGAATTGGATCATATTTTTTTTGACAGAGCGTACTAGGCTCATTTGCATAATTATATAACTAGTGGTATATCGAAAATATAGAATGGTGTTATTCCACTCACACACTGCGATAATGTTATTTTTTTTTGCGGAGGTGACGATATTTTTATTGAATATTTTTATATTGTTTTCTGCTAATATTATATAGAAATATTATATTATATAGACATATTGTCTGCCATACATGTTTAAAAAATTCGTGTGGTTTCCGCATTGTTTTGTTAGGTTTGTTCTACGCGGTTTGGTGCGGTTGGATACTCTTCAAAAAAATGGAAGCGCCCATGAAAGAAGCAATTCACGTATTCTAAACGTTTTAATGGTGCATTACGTCTTCTTCAGCATTGCTTTGAGATACAATAGTATATATGATAGTTATATAGTGTGTGTATAAATAACGAAAAGTGGATGCCTTGGAAGCAACAAACACAAACAAGATATAAATGTAGCAGACTCGGTTTTATTGAATCTGTTCATGACAGATAATGTTCAGTGCAACACCACTCACGCCTCCTAGCACCGGCTTGAGCGACATTCTACTTTAAAGCCACAACTAATAGGCTTGATGATCCCAAAGGACCAGTAAGTCATAACACTAAATATTTGTAGTCGGTGCAACTTTCTACGGCCGCCACACAGCACTAACAAAACCGCTAGATACATATTGAAAATGGGATGCCTTGGAAGCAACAAACACTAACATGAGATACAAGTAGAAGACTCGGTCTTCGGTCTTACGAGTCGGTTCATGAATTCAGGATAATTTCCTACCGTGAAGTTCACGTTTTTAACGAGAAAGTAACAGTGAGAAAAAGTTCCATCGGCTGTAAACGAACACACGTTTTGGATCTAAGCTTGCTGTGTTCATGCTGACATATATTTATTAATTGTAATAACACTTAATGTCTCGCTTTATCTTCGGCAGTATTTATTTCCAATAGTCGTCAACGTTAGCAATGAAAAAGTATTGCAGTCAAAGAAATAGTACGCATTTATTTCGCGGCTTTTGGCAACCGCGTGAACATGTTCCAGTGCAATTTCAAGGCATACAATATATTATAATAGTGAACACTTGCTCCAATGAAATGTCAGACGGACAATATGAAAGGATATAATAATAAGCATTAGGCTGACCTTTATAAACACACACTGACATCCAATACGCACGCAATATAACAGCTAAGTTCCAGTATTCTTTCTGGTTTGTTTGATTACATGCGAATGGCAGAACATCAATACACATAAAAAGATAAACAGCCGAACAGGAAATGTAGTATTCACAGAACACAGTCAACCAAAAACACGCATACAAAACACGCATACAAAACAAACAGCATTTAAAGATAAAAGCGGAGTATGCGACAACACAAACATAACAAGGTTGACACGAGAGGTACCGCCTTGGAACGGTCATTGACAACAGGGTTATCGCAATGGAACGGTAATTGACAAACACGTCGCTGGGGATTTAAGTGGTCAGAGTCTAGAACTCACTTAACCCCACAACTCGGGTTATTTCCTCTAACTAATTAGGCAGCATTACCAGGCAATATAAGTAAACCACACAGATCAGACGCCATCATAGGGTCCACAATCTGTCCGTCATCGCATGATCAACGAGGAAGGCATAGTGTCGAACTGTAAATTGTTCAACCATTAAATACGCAGTGCCTTCTGATTAAACTTTTTACAAGTTTAAGAAAGATTGTAAGATTGTATAATAGATCATGACCAGGTTTCTTAGAAAAATAGATATAAAAGTCAAACAGTATATGCAGCGTTCAAGGACCACAGCCAACCAAAACACGTGCAGAAACAAAGAAGTATCACAAAGATGAATAACAGGCAATATATCGCAATCATAAAATAGTTGACAATGGGGCTACCGCATTGGAACGGTCAGTGGCAAAAAAGGTTCACTGGTTGTTTAACTAGATTCCAGGGTGCACCAGACCTCACTCAGTTTGTAAATCCTCTCTACTATATATTCATCCCTGTTTTCAAAATATGTAATGAATACAGTTACTCTACAAACTGTTTATATGAAACATGTAACATAAATTTAAATCAACGCAATATCTTGTCGTACCCTTAATTGACTTTCTGTTTGTTATATACATGTACTTCTCGTCGACTGTGTTCTGTGAAAGCTTCAGTTCTTGTTTGGACATTATACTTACCGTTGCTTAAAATGCGAACAAGAAATAATCGGATTTGTTCTGAATTCATCGACAACGCCCACCATTTGGTTACGGACCATTTTGACCACTGGTATCCGCGGGTTATCTTGTCTATGTTGCCCCAATAGACGACTGGCGTCCGCTTATGGTGGTTTGTTTTTTAATCGATGAGTGTTAATTTAAATTCCGCGCACAAAGAGCCTTTTGTTGGTATTTGCTCAAAAAGCCACATTTAGATATACTCAGGTTCCATATTTAAGTAAAGAGGAACGTTTAATGTTGTTTTTTTCTACAAAATATAGTTAATATACTGTGAAGCAATTAAACGTTCGGTGATACTTTTCAATTAATATTAGTTCGTATTCTGCAGGTTTGAATGGCTGTGGGCTATGAATAGTATACGTCCGTTTCCATTTTTTACATCAAATATAATTTACATATTGTTAAATCCTTGGGAATCTGTATGCAGCAAGCACAGGGTAGTGCATTAGAATAAGATCGCTATCATACAAGCATATATTCGTATATTTCATACTGCAGCTATTGATGCAGACGCTAACTTACAGTACTGAAATCTCATCTACTTCCTAGAGTACAGTAACAAAACTGAGGCTAGTTACTAAAGCTTTAGTTTAAGTAGTTGAAATTGTGTTGGCACATGTACAATGACTTTCACATTACTCATTCAGACTTGGTCTTACTTAAGTTTCGAATATATGGTTCCACTACTCCAGCCTTTGTGGGTTCTGAGTATTGTTTAATCACCCTTAGGATATGTTGCATGCTTTTTAATTTAGTCTTTTGACTGTTACATGTGATACGCAGGCTTCATAACCTCTGCTCCCAGCTAAATTCCATTTCGTTTATTTCGCCCATTGTTTTCTCGTTTAGGGCAAAACGTTTTGTTAGAAACTGGGACCATACGCAGCTGGCCATGGAATACTGTGTAAAAAGCTCATTGAAGGTTCCATGTTCACCGTCATATGCATTCCATCTTCGAGATGGCTCACATTTTTGTACTGTTGGCATTTTAAATATTGAGTTCTGCTCAACCCAGGGCTAGAGGGCGCGAACGGTAGCAAGCACTTTTCACTACCGTTCATGAACAGTCTCATGCAATCAAACCGAGACTGCAATATTGTTTGTATTTATCGTGTTCGACGATTTCCAGATTTCTCCCTTTCATACATTTTTTGGTTACTGTTATTTACACAATTGATACTTTGATGATTTTATATACAATTTCTACAATTTATGACTATGGAATGGAATAACTAGATACAAATAACACAATTTAGGAAACTGAAAATGTAAGAATGTTATTGCGTATTACTTTAATAATTCCAAGTATATTTTTCTTTAAGCCACACAAAATAAACACCGTCAAAGTTTGTTTATAAATTGCATTGCTCAAACCTTTCGTGCTATGTCGCAATGTACAGATTCCCCAGGAGTGTATATTGTTAGAAATGAATACATAGAGGATCTTAAATGAGTACTCATTCATTATTAAATTTATATTAAACGAGTTGGCAAAATGATATAATGCGAGGCTCTTGTCGAGCAATATATCATTTTTGCTAACGAGTTTAATAAAGTCAATAATGAATGTAAATGAATGTTAGATTCTTTTTATCACATAACTCTCATATAGACTTTTATTGCATTTTGCCTGTCGATTTAACTCGAAACCGACATAAATTGTGGGAAATGGTTCAGTTATTATAGATTTTATTTGACAGCGCATACTAGGCTTATTTGCATACTTATTCAACTAGTGGTATATCGAAACTATACAACAAACAACAACAACATAAACTTTATTACTCTCAGGCATCAACATGGTGCAAACATGAGGAACATGTACAATACAATACAATACAATACAAACAACATTATTAAACAGTGAAACTAACTATAGAATGATGTTATTCCACTCCCACGCCGTAAGTTATGTGATAAAAAGGGATATTTCAATAAATATCGATTAAGCTACTCGTTATAGTTTCATGCAACACTTTCCTAATCGTCTTAGGTTGTTTTTATTATAACATTATGTTTGATGATATTCATGAGAAAGAAAAACGTATTCATAAAGGGGTGTAGGACCATAATTTTCCCAGATCACATTTTTCACACACTTGTGAAGAATAAGATCCTATTCTTCATATTTTCAAATGTGACATATGTGTTTGTCCAAAAAGGGGGTTAACAAGAAAATCACATTTTTCACAGATTCTGTCCGTGCCTGTTAGTGTTGTAACGTATTTATGGCATCATCATCATCCTCATCATCCTCCTCATCCTCATCATCATCATCATCATCATCATCATCATCTTGAGGGGCAGATATATAATTATTATTGTTTTGCCTTCGACGTCTGTCCATCCGTCCGTCCGTCTGTCCGTCCGTCCGTCTGTCTGTCTGTCTCCATAACCCCTGGCCAGATTCACACGAGTGATTGGTACCAAACCTAATTGTGCATATCGTTCGTCCATTTTCCACTGCTGGTTTGTTCACACTGTAGAGGCCAAATTGTTCAAATAAACGTGATCAAACTTGGCAAAATAATATGTGGTCAAGTTCGATTATAAGCATAATCGGAACATTAGATCAGGGGTTGTGGCCCTTGAATTTTCAAAATTGACCATATTTATGCCCCCGAAAATAGTAATCGCACCGTCCGTTCGTCCGTTCGTCCGTCCGTCCGGATTCTGTCCGTCTGTCCCTCATTCCGCAGTTCGTGTCCGGACCGTACCTTCAAAACCCCTGCATGGATTTTTTATTAACTTGGCACAAGTGATCACCATAACAAGACGATGTGTCGCGCGCAAAACCCAGGTCTTCAAGGTCAAGGTCACACTTGGAGGTCAAAAATCAAATTGTATCCGGTCAATAACTCTGGCATTCATGGACGGATTTTCAAATAACTTGGCACGAGTGCTCACCACAAGACGATGTTTCGCGCACAAAATCCAGGTCTGTGGCCCCAAGGTCAAGGTCACACTTAGAAGTCAAAGGTCAAATGGTGTTCGATCAATAACTTTTGCATGCGTGGACGGATTTTCAAATAACTTGGCACAAGTGCTCACCACAACCAAACAACGTGACGTGCACAAAATCCAGGTCCATGGATCCAAGGTCAAGGTCATACTTAGAGGTCAAAGGACAATTCGGGAGCATTTATCACTTACAGTGATATTTCTTGTTGTATCATGTTTTCCAACTAGCGCCAAATCCTAATCATGTTTGGACAGAATATGTTTGGCCATTATACGATTTCGGTCAGGTTCGAGGTTAAACCATTTATTAGACCGTTGTGAAGAGTTGCCTGCCCTTGATTCAGCAAACGTATGTCAAAAAGCTTATCACCAATGGAGGGTCATGGGTTCGAGCCCCACTAGCGGCGCTAGCGACCTGACTCCTTAAGTGAGAAAGTTGACTGTTTCTTACGTAGGATGGGAGTCTAGTACCTTCCTTCCCAGGACATATGGTTAGGTAAACTATCCGCCTGTACATGACTGAAATACTGTTGAAAACGGGCGTTAAACTTGGAAAACAAACAAAACAAACAATGTCGTATGTTGACATGTTACACACGGTAGTAACTACATGTGTCACCAATCCTAATCATTCTTGGACTCCTTGTCTATGACTGTTAGATCTTTATAAGTTCAACCAGATTGGACCACTGGGTTAAGATTTACGTGCCATTAATTTATCAAAAATTGCTATTTTTAAGAATGTTTACAATCTAGCATGCTCATTTCTTAATCGATCCTGTCCATACATGGAAATACATGTAATATTTGTGGCATAAAGATCTCGATAAAGGTCGATTTTTAGCCCGATTAAACGGTCGGATCAAGAGTTGCATGCCCTTGATAAAGAATGGCCCCCTTTGAAGAAGCGGAGTATACGGCTTTGCACATGGCGTCGGTTTGTAGAACATGTATATTAACTTGAGGAATCCTTAATTTGGTATGCGCGTTGGTCACTCGTATTGATTTTGAAGTCAAATGTCAAGGTCGCGGTGACTTTGGACAATGGAACGATACGATACATGTTGTCCACGACCCGTAGGGACATGTATGTTTACAAAAATATATTGTACTTGATACATGTATAGCAACATCTCTTTCCTTGTTGGCCAATGTGACCGCTTTAAATAGTGACATCTTGGCTAAACTATGCGGTAAAACATGTAGGATTGATCGATTCTATGAGTCTGTCCTGTTGGTCCGTTTTCACGTGTCTGCTCCATAACTTCCTCATGCATGATGAGGTGAAGAAATGAACCAAGTTTCATGAAAATCCTACAAGCAAGTGGTTTAGGAGATATGGATCGGAGACGAAATCCTGGGCTCGAATCTTTGACCTGCAACCGCAACCTTTAACTTGAGTATACTCACCTGTAACTTGGGTTCTGCAAGTCGCCTCGATGAGGTGAAGATTTGAACCTAGTTTTATGAAAATTCTTTAAGGGGTTTAGAAGCGGATATGAAATATTAGCCAAATCCTGGGCTAGGATATTTGACCTACAACCGTGACCGTGACCTTGAGCCGACGCACCTGGAACATGGGTTCTGCACGTTTTCTCGATAATAATAATTGTCTTTATTTATAGAGGATAACATGTTTTGCCTACGACCATTCTTACACATGGTGATCTTGAGTACGGAATGAGACCCGTATTCATTGATTATGGATTTTGGCTCCTACAACAGGGATTTTGGATTCTGATATAGTGATAATTGTTTGATATACATGTATAGAATAATTATTTAATTATTTCCTTTGTTTCCGACCAGTTTTATCATGGACGTGTTCCGAGTGGGGTTCAAACGTACGACCCTCCGATCGCAAGTCCAACGCGCTAACCGCTCGGCCACGCCGCGATGAGATGATGGACATACATGCCCGAGTTTCATGAAAATCCTTTCAGGGATTTAGGAGATATGGAGCGAACACGAAATATAATCAAATGTCTTTTAACATCAATGTGTGACCTTGACATTGACCCGAGGCGGTCGAAGCATGCGCTCTGAACATCGCCTTCATATGTGAATATTTGTGCCAAGTTATTTTAAAATTCCTCATTTCATTATAATGTTACAGCCCACACACGAAATGCTAACACACGGACATGTACCATACCATAGTGAGCATAAATTACAATTTAGTTTGGCACTAGCCGGGATCGAACCCGCACCGCTACGGCGACAGCGCCTAGCAACAACAATTTCGACCACGCTACCAACTGCGCTACCGCAACAACTCCCAAAAAGGTTTCGCAAGTTAATATACGTTAACCCTTTTTGATGGATCAGTTTCTATGGAAACGAACCTAATAGAATACGACTTACGGTAAATACATTTCGGAGTTCATAACCCAGCCATATGTGAAAAATGCGATTCAGATGTAAAAATGCACATTTTTAGTAAAATTGCACATTAATATTGAAATGTGAAGAATGCGATTTCATGTCACATCAAAAACCTTCATCGATCACAAATTTCACAGGAAATGTGAAATATGTGACTGTGTTGTGTGAAAAATGAGATCCAATTCTTCACATCTGTGACGAATAGGATCCTATTCTTCACACGTGTGAAAAATGTGATCTGTGAAAATTATGGTCCTACAAAGGGGGCCTAAATTCATCAAATGTTTGAGCACAAGAATCAGACTCAGACTCAATATTTCATTTTTTTGCAAACCCTATCAACACAAAAGTATGGGTAAGAATTGTGATTTTCAGACATTTTCTGTTAAATTACCTTCAACATTACTCGTTTCTGTAAGTAAATATAGTAATTTGGAATTGAAACATTTGACATATTGAGTTGAGTCCGATTCTAGTGCTCAAAAGTTTGATGAATATTAGCTGGTTTACTGACCGTAATACGAGTGTATCAATGTGTATCAATGTAAAATTTCTATGGTTTTCATCTTCTTAGTTCTACAATAATTGCAATAAAGCACAGTTTTGCTCTCTCTCTCTCTCTCTCTCTCTCTCTCTCTCTCTCTCTCTCTCTTTGTATATGAGATTATAATATCGATCTTGACGCCGCTTCTTAGGTGTGTTTTTATTATATTACTATGTTTGAAGTTAGATAATAAGAAACAAATATTCATGAACAAGTTGACTGACCGTCGTATATCATTTTAAACTTCGACGACATAATGAACATTGACAACTCCTTTTGTTCTAGTATGGTTATATGTATGGTTAATAATATATCCTAAACAACTTCAACTGAGCAAAACTAATATTTCTGATAATAACGCTTCCTTTCTCGATATACATCTCTCTATTGAAAATGGTGAAATAATTATCAAAATCTGTGACAAGAGAGATGTTTATAATTTTGATATTGTTAATTATTCTCATTTAAATGGGGGATGTACCCCGAGCAACTTCCTATGGGGTTTATCTGTCTCAACTTATTTGTTTTTCCAGAGCTTGTTCTCGAGTTAATCTTTGTATAACTAAAAAGCTACTCCATCAGGGCTACCGTTACCATAAACTTCGTAAAAACTTTGCAAAATGTTATTGTCGTAAACCTGATCTTTTTTTCCAAATATAAAGGTAATTCTTCTGCGACATAGAATATCACAACCTGACTTCTATGGTGACGTGATTTACAAACTTCGTAAGATCCTTGTTCATGATCACTTTCATACTATCTTTGTTAAACTTGTTAAACGGTTTATCAAAATAGGTTATGACCCTAACATTTTGCAACGCACTGCATGCTTGGTGGTGGGCCCATGTAGTTCGCCACTATGCTTTCCTCTTTAATTGTGCGATGACCTGACAGGCTGTGGGCCCTATGATGACGTCTACCTAAAGCCCAAAAGGACGGTGACGTTTATTGTTTGTCTGCAATCTTCTATTGTCGTGCCTTCAATGGTTTATTCTCTTGTTGTTCTGGCTTCTACCAAGTCATTGAGTACCTTCTTTGTGTGTTTTGTATTTATATAGACACGAGCATCATTGTGGTTTACTTATATTGCCTATTAATGCTGCCTTGTTGGTTAGAGAATAGTTCATGGTGGGGATTTCTTTTTTTACACTGTCCCGTTTTATTGGGATGACAGTAGGGTAAGTGTAAGGTTTGGTGCACCATAGAACCAGGTTTAAACTCCCAGCGGCCTTTTTTGCCACTGACCGTTCCAAGGCGGTAGCCCTATCGTCAACCCTTTTTGTGTTTGTGACGTCATATGCCTTTATATCTTATTAACATTACCATTCCTGTATGTCGGTTTGCGTTGTTTTAAGTTTACTGTGTTCTGTGAATGCTGCATTTCCTGTTCGACTTGATACTTATTGTCCAAAGGCTTTTATTTTCTTAGTTACAATAAATGCAAAAAAACACAAGTTTGTTACTTTTTTTCTCTTTTGTTTTTATTTGTTCCTTTCAGGGGATCCGCTTTTAAGAATTATTTGTCTTCTTTTTTTTAAAATTAAAAATGATGGAAAATAATTTATGTTTTATATATAGGAGAGTATAACAGCGATCTTGACGCGGCTTCTCTGGCGTATGGTAACAGCGATTTCTTCTTTGACTATGAAGGGAAACAATTGGCATACCGGCAAAGATTGGACAATCAGACGATGCAAATGAAGACAAACAAGACGGTAATAATGAAGTACCAAGAGGTAATAATTGTTTTTACATTATTATGAGTGAAAGATTGGGATTTCTCAGGAAAAGAATACTCAACGCTAAATATCAAAAACTTCGTACACAACAATAACTAACTGTGACGTCGGGTCATGACGTTAAGTCAATAAAGTGTTGATGACGTCGACGGTATCCACTGATAACGTTCAAGAAACCGAAACATTTCGGTTATGGTCATACATAAACGGATTTGAAATGTAGTAATACTACACATGTCCAACGTTTTTGAGAATTAAATGACATTTTCATAGCGTCGTTTGTAGCATGTACGGTAACATTTTATTTTCCTTTTTTGAATGCAAAGCATTAAATCGTTTAATTTAGGGTAACTAAAGGGGACGTGGCTATGCCTTACTACAACTACCAGATAGAGGAAGTTAGAGTACGGTCACTCTAACGTCACAGTGTTACTAAGTACACCATGCTACAAAAAATATAGAGTGTCTCAGCTCGTTGGTTATTTATACATTTATTTATTTATTGCTGTTTAAATAAGCCAACTCAATGAGACCAGACTATATGCAAATAAACATTGACCTTTAGTCACGACATGTTTGTAAGTTTGGACCTCGGAATGTTGCGGTGAAATGTCTGTGTACATATGACTGTGGGAAAAGTACAGTAAGGCAAACCGTATATAGGAGCAATGGTATCTCAGCATCCTAGTTAACATGCATCTATGTACTATCGTAATCGTTAAATCAGACTTCTCGTGTTGCTCTGGCTTCTGCCAAGATATTGAGTGCTTACTTTGTGGCTTTCTAGGCTTTTGTTTTATATATTATGTATACATGATCATTTATGTGTTTTACTTATATTGCCTATTAATGCTGCCTTGTTTGTTAAGAGATTATAACTTGGCGGGGATATCTTTATTTACACTGTCCCGTTTATTGGGACGACAATAGGCTACGAGTGAGGTTCGGTGCACCATAGAACGTGGTTTAACCTCCCATTGTTTTTTTTGCCACTGACCGTTCCAAGGCGGTAGCCCTGTTGTCAGCCCCTTTATGTTTGTGATGTCTTATCTTGCCTT
This sequence comes from Cyrtodaria siliqua, assembly GCA_037043455.1. Lineage (NCBI taxonomy): Eukaryota > Metazoa > Mollusca > Bivalvia > Adapedonta > Hiatellidae > Cyrtodaria > Cyrtodaria siliqua. The sequence continues at coordinate 106,765 of JAWPHD010000533.1, read as the reverse complement.
TTATTCATCTTTAAGTTGTTCTTTGTTTCTGTGTGTGTTTGTGGTTGACTATCGTCATTGAATGCTACTTTTCTTGTTCGATTTTTATATCTACTTTTAGTATAGGATAGTGGCTATGAAGAGAAATCTTCACCATTAATTAATCAGAAAGGAGGTAGCTGAACGATAAGTTTATATATAGTGTCTATATAGGTCACGCTCTACACTATGATGGGTGATTGTAGTCAACTCTTCATGAATAAGTGAAGCAAGTACATTTGTATTTGAAAATCTGAAGCAAATTATTGGTTGAACATGTTAGGTAAACACTGAAACATCGTAGACAAATGAAACTGATATTTCAGTAGTTCAACTTACTGACATATGGGCTCATAAAACAATAGCATTTACCTATTAAAGTGAGGAATTAGTCTATGTAAAGGAACTTACATATAGTTTGAGTGAATATATCCGTTTTGAGCTAACAAGTAAGAATGAACATGATCAACGGGAGGTAAGTATTAAAGACACTGTAATTGCAGGTAAACACAGTTATTTGTTTCTTTACTAAATTTAGTTTCTGTATTAAACTAAATATAGTTTGAATACCATATAAGGGTATACATTTTTACATATGTCCTTTTTTACAAATGTCCTTGAAAATCTGATCAGATGAAAGTCACGCGTATCAACAATGATGAGATGTCATTGTTTAAGTGAACATACAACACCTTGATAATTGGCGACATCAATGCTTTTTGTATGTTTTTTTACGTCATTTTCAACAGATGTAAGGTTATATATGACGGTCGATTTTTTTTGTGGTGGAGGCAGACCACCCACTTTTTCCTTGATAGAACCAGTACTGGTACACCTCCCGCCATCCGTAAGAATCGACACTTCCTCACTTACAAGTCGTGGGATTCGAACCCGCAGCGTTGAGAGGCGAGAAGATTTACAACGCAACGTCGTTAACCACTCGATCACGGATATTGGTCAATGGTATACACGATAAAGCCAGTTCAGATATATAAAGCTTATGCTTCGTGTTGGAATTCCAGATTTTGACCGAATACCCATGAACTATTGTTATAATATCTAACATGTTATTACGATTTCATTTATAATGTAAATGATCCGGAAATACATATCGGACCATGTGTTAAGTATCAAGTGAGATGCACTATCTTAATCCCATCAAAATAGTGAAACGTGTATTTATATTTAACAATACAAGTACGTATGTACTATACAAGTATGTATGGCACAGATTATAAGGTATTTAAAGTATTGGTATAAAGTATATCAACCATGTAACATTTCTTGGGTTATTTTGAATATGTGTTAAGTTTCATGAACATGTTGGCGGTGCGATTCCCGGGCGTGCCGAATATGGTTTTGTTTGTATGGTGTTTTACGCCATTTTCAACACATGTAAGGTTACATATGACGGTCAATTATTTGTGGTGGATGCAGGCCACCCACTTTTCCTGGGTAGAACAAGTACTTTACACCTCCCGTAATCCATAAGAATCAAAGATGGATTTGATAGCGAACACGGGACATTCAATGTGGTAAATTCATACCATGCCATGGCCAGCGGCGTATGGTCCCGGTGTCCAATATTGTGGCAATGATTTGCCTTAAACGAGAAACGAGAAAACAACGGGCGTAATAAACAAAATGGAATTTAGTTGAGAGAAACGGTTATAAAGCTGCGTATCACAAGTAACAGTCAAAATACTAAATAAAAAGCAGATAAAATATCCTAAAAAAGATTAAACAATATTCAGAACGTGTGGGCTCGATATTCTTAAAAGATCAATAACTAATAATACTACTGATTCGTATTACGTAGAGGCTTTTTAAGGCACCATTAATGGGAATGTAGTGACACAGCAAAACAACTCTTTTATTGAGAATTCGAAAAACTTGCAAAAAGGTGAAAGAATTATCAAAATCGGATTATAAACAAAACAGATATGACCATTTGAATGTTGTACTAAAATGGATATGGGAACAGGCATTTTGAAAACTATGACGTCATAGTTCCATATGACCATATATGACCACATATGGAATATTGATAAATATCATTAAAAAGCAAAGCAAATCACTGCAAATGAATGCAAACTCCTTAACTGGGCATATAAAGCAGAATTGCCATTAGTTATACATATATTTCATGGAGTTACTTTAATTTGTTTCCCTAAAAATAGTAATGTTTCATATTTATCAATATTCCGTGTATGGTCATTTAGAACAGTGATGTCATAGCTCTAAAAATGGCGGCTTCCACATCCATTTCAACATAACTTTCAAACGATCATATCTTCTTTGTTTGTCATCCGATTTTGATAATTCTTCCACCCTTTTCCGATTTTTGCAGAACTCTCAATAATAAAGATTGACTGTGTCGATATATTCCCTTTAACTAAACGAACGCTCAATATATCTTGTAAAGGGGATCTTTCGGGAGCAACGGACACAGACAAAAGAAACAGCACGAATATATAACTACATATAGAACATTCGTCTCTAGAACAATAATATGCGAAGATCGAGTTTATGAGCACCACGTTTTAATTAAACTTATATGGGTGTGTTTTTTCTTTTCACTTATATTTACGAGTATGTTTTTTCATTTTCAGAGAAAGAAATTCGTAATTGAAAACGAGAAGTGCGTCACGTCCGACCTAACCGTTGATATGGATTCACCGTGTATTCCAGGTTTGTGTTTCTTAGATATCATTATAGCCGTCTAGGAAGTTGTGTATCCTGCTTGTAATAATAATTGTCTGTTTTATCTTTACATATACCATGGTAAACAAAATATGGCTTGCTATTTAAAGGGAATGTAGCGACACAGCCAAATAGCTCCATTATTGAGAGTTTTGAAAACCTTGGGAAAAGGTGAAAGAATTATCAAAATCGGATGATAAACAAAAAAGATATGAACATTTAAAGGTAGTTCTAAAACGAATATGGGAGCCGCCATTTTTAGAACTATGACATCATAGTTCTATATTACCATATATGGAATATCGATAAATATCATTCGGTAAATATCATTTAAAACGAAGAAAATCACTGTAAATGAATGCATTTTTTTTACTGGTCATGTAAAGCATTATTGCCATTAAGTATTACATATTTTTCATACAGCTGCTGTAATTTTTTCCCAATATATCAGTAAATTTTCATATTTATAAATATTCCATATGTAAACTTTATTAATACAAAAGACCAATTGGCCTATCAGTATACAATACAAAACACATCATATTTATAATTTAACAGTCAATGACTTGCTGGCATCACTTTTACCAGTATATGTAATATATTTATTATTGTCCATCTGATGAATACACATTTGTTATTTTATAATCAAATATATAGATAGTTTATTAATATAAAAAGCCATAGGCCTATCAGTATACATCTACTTAATTAACAAAATGATAACAATAATTATAATAATAGATGTCCCAATGCATTACAACTACTCAAAACTATTTAACCTCATGCAATGAGGTTAAAATCTAGGTTACATTCCTAGTCAATATTACATGGAAATATACAATTCGTTTTTATATTTGCCTTAATCATGACACATGAAGTTAAGATCTTGCCGAAACGAAATGCAAGAAATTGGATGTGTAGATTAACGCATAAACAAGACATCATTTATGTTCACAAAAGAAAAAGAAAATAAATAGATAAATAAATAAGTAAGTAAACAAAATGTTGGACTTATAGAAAAACATATACTTCCTAATCTCAATTAAATTAATCAAAAGTGACTTTTAAAATTATTATGAAATCTTATTCTGTCCTAATTCAAATAGAACATACTATTTCTCTTCAAGAATGCTTTGTGTGTATAGTTCGAATTATTTCTGATTGTTTTAACATTTTCACTTTTCATTAATTCTATAAATTTTGATATATTCGGGCGTTTCCAATAATAAGCTTTAATATATTGTACCCTAAGATCGGAATAAAGGGGACATTCGAGTAAAAAATGAAACTCGTCTTCTAGAGTGTTACATAATTGGCATTTTCTTTCATTTAATGGAGTCTTATTTGGTTTATGCCAACGGCCTGTCTCGACTTCTAACCTGTGAGAGGACACTCTTAATTTTGTTAATGTAAAGCAAAACTTGTGTATTGTAATTTTGTCTAAATACCTTTTAAAGTCAAACTCAGAGAAAAGTTTATAGCTTCTAGCTCTAGTACTGAGTAGAGTTTTCAATTTGTTCGGACCAGTTTTGTATAAAACAATCTTTTAGCCTTTGCTTAAATAAACTTATAAACACATTTACATTTTCTACACCTTGGTTTAACCAAACATGATAGAAACCCAAATTTTCTAACATATTTTTTATATTTGTTGTCCATATATGGTAATGTAGAACCGTGATGTCATAGCTCTCAAAAAGGCCGCTACCATATCCGTTTCAACAGAAACTTCAAATGATCATATCTTCTTTGTTTATCATCCGATTTTGATAATTCTTTCACCCTTGTTCAAGTTTTTCAGAACTCTCAATAATAAAGATGGTTTGGCTGTGTCGCTACATTCCCTTTAAACGACTAAAAATTCTTATACATTGAAACTTCTAATTCCACAAGCAAGATTCAAAGACACATTGCACAAGTCAAACAAATCACCCGAGTCGCCGAACATTTAACAATGTAATAAAAGCTAAGAGAAATACGGTTTGTTTACTATAATTATACCCATGGTTTTGAAAAAAGTACAGTAAAATCGTCACCGTCTGTCCGTCCGTCCGTTACCATATCTCCTCCAACCAAACTTAGGATATGCCTTCATCATAATGATGAGACGTAGAGGAGTAACGTTAGTGTTGGCTCCGCACCAAGGGGCCCTCAAGGGGTCAAAAGGTCAAATACATTAAAATTCATTTACAATGTCATTTTTGAACACACCTAGGTAAACTATATGTAATCGTCTATGAAAGATAAACAACATATCAAACGATTGTATTATTGGAACCCGAACATCTGCCCTTGGGTCCAGGGTTTATGGGGCGTGGGGATTTCTTTTTTGTAATAATGTCTCAAATGAAACTTTATGATGATGGGATTACACGGTATGCATTTGTTTCCTCCTACGTTATCGCTGGGGCCTGTGGTTGGGGATGGAGGAGGTGGTTGGTGGTGGTGTGGGGGTGGAGGGTGCGGGGGTACCAGGGGGTCAATTATTTGTTTAATTATGTTTCAAATGAACATTTTGTGAAGGGGTTACAGTGTAAAATAATATGTTTTTCTCCAGTATGTGTCTGTGGGGTGGTGATGGTGATGGTGGGTTGTGGAGGGGATGGGGTGGAGATTGTAAGAGGCGTCATAAGTTCCAATGTACACAATTGCTGTGTCATTTTTCTAAAAAGAAATAAAGCATGGCAAATATACAAGTATACTCCTTTGAATATACAAAGCATATCAAACAATTTCAATGTTTCCGCTTTACAGGTGTGCCGAGCTGGGGGAAGTTAGGCTGCGTGTGTGCGGGTTATGAGGGTGGTGGTGGGGGTGGGGGTGGGGGTGGGGGAGTGTGGTAAATTCGGTCAAATATATATTTTCCTTTCTCAATAAAATGTAATGATTTTGGGAATATCAGTATAATCTGCTTTAGAGTCACCATGGGACTCTGGGATAGGGTCAAAAATTCAAATACACAAATACCCTAAATATTTCTTTATTCATTTACAGTGTTATACATGTATACAGAAAAGCACATATAATACTATTTCTGATCTGAGTATCAATAATTACATGTAAAATGAATATAGAGTTTAAGGGAATTGACCTGTGTGAAGAAAACGTGGGTATTGGCTATTTTCCTTTCTCAATAAAATGTAATGATTTTGGGAATAGCAGTATAATTTGCTTCAGAGTCACCACGGGACTCTGGAATGGGGTTAAAAGTTCAAATAACAAATACCCTAAACATTTTTTTATTCATTTACAGTGTTATACATGTATACAGAAAAGCATATATAATAATATTTCTGATCTGAGTATCAAAAATTACATGTATAATGGATACAGGGTTTAAGGGAATTGACCTATGTGAAGAAAAAGTTGGTATTTGCGGTGGTGCGCCGTCGAATTCGTTCTTCTATCAATATCGCCCGGAAATAACTCGGAAAATGTGATAAATTCGTTACACAGATTTCCAGCAGGGTGTATTGTTATTATACTAGTTGCACACATGTCCAGCAGGATGTTTTGAAATATTCCAACCTGCTTGATTTAATTTCGCCCTTCCGAGTTCGAATCAGGTTGAAATAAAATCAGACTGGTTGGACTATTCCCATACACACTGAGGGACATCTATGTAACTTATAGTATGCATGACACTGTCAATAAATAACATTTAGAGTATTTGTGTCCTTTAAATTTTGACCCCACCCCACAAGAGTCCCATAGGTGATCCTGGAGTAAATTATACTGTGTATTTCCATCATCATTACATTTTATTTCGGAACGAAAAATATATTGTTGACACAGTTTACCTCTCTTCCTGAAAAGCTAGAGAATTTTCTCTGGAACATTTGTGTCGCCTGCCATATGCTTATTTATATGTGTGAAGTTTCATGAACATCGGTCAACTACTTCTGAAGTACTGGCCAGTTAGGAGCTCAGTTATGTTACAGGTTAAAGTTTTATGAAAAGTGGCATAACTGCAGATGTATTGGATATGTGTAAAGATGAAGATGTGTGTGCAGTTCCATAAACAAAAGTTAATAGGCCAAGGTTAATGGCCAATGTGCCCCGCCACCCCCACCCCCATCCCACCCCCCTCACTCCCCCACCCACACACACACACACACATACCTCCTCACAAACACATAATCCATGGTCATACGTCAAAATCTAAAATATAAAAATCGTTTGATATGTTGTTTATCTTTCATAGACGAGTATATATACCATGTTATATGCAAATATATATAGTGTAATTGAATTTCTAGTGTGTTTGATCTTTAGCGGTACCTTCCCCTTGGCCCCAAGGGTGACGCAGGAGGAACACAATTACACAGTTTAATTCCATCATCATAACATTTCATTTGATACATAATATATTTTGATTTCACATGCCTTATTTATTATAGCACCATATTATATTTGCCAATTAAGTTGTGCCATGCCTAGATGTAAACAAGTACAGTTGAGTTGAATAAAGTATAACCTTATATTAATTGATAAACAGGAATACATAGTATAGTATTAGGTTACTACTAATGTGACAACTATGGTGTGACAGTAGGATTAATCCAGGAGTAGTGCTCGACAGTCCCTGATCACATTGTGTGTTGTGTTTCAAAACGTTTGCTATGCTAGCTGCATCACAAAACTGACTGATGCTAATTGGATGTGCGAAGAAAAGGCGCTAAACAAAAGATAACGTGCATACTGACCGTCTAAATATTGTGTTTCCCCAGAACCCTTAATTTTGCCATATATGTGTGTAAAATGTCTGCAGACTTTATCAACCAAATCAAGATTAAGTACAAACGTCTAACAGGAAATGTACCATTCACAGAACATAATCTACCACACGAAAGCAATAAGTAGATATACAAATCAACAGGACAAGCAGCATGCAAGGACGACAGTCACCCACAAACACACACAGAAACAAAGAACAGCTTTAAAGATGAATAAAAGGCAAAATCACAAAAAAGTGTTGACAATACGGCTACCGCCTTGGAAAGGCCAGTAGAAAAAAGGCTGCATTTATAAACCGCTCATGTCACAAAAAGACCAGACCATTTTTTTTACAATTTAGACAGAAATCTGCTCCTTTTATAAGAAATCTGCTCCTTTTATACGTGTACAGTAGAAACATTATTTCTAAGATTTCGAAACTTTAATTAACATGCTATACCTTTACCCCTGATAGTCTATAATTTAAAAAGTAAAGCCTATATTTTCAAAATACGTCAAAACTACTTAACATACACTCAATTTTCTATAACTGGTGGTTTATTCAGACTGGTTACTCAAATAATATCGGATGATATTCAACCACTTCCCAATTACAAAGCGTTATTGGTGAACTGGAGCACTTGTTGTCACAGAACGCTCTAAGGCGCTAGTCCTATTGTCAACCCGTTTGTGTTTGTGACGTCAGATTACTTCCTATTAACATTGTAATTGTTGTTTGTTTTAATGTGTTTCTGGATGACCATGTTCTGTGAAAGCTACATTTCCTGAGATAAGATACATTTTTTAAAATAGCTCTTACAGTCTCTGTTGATTTTTTATAGATTTAGTAATTTAGACAAGATGAAGTTTGTATTTTCCAATCAGGAAATGATAAGAATACTGTATGTGCCAAAACCTGTTTTAATACTTTACAATCTAGAAATTCTTTTTATATAAATAATACTGTTTTAACTGAGTGTATGTTTAGTTTGAATGTGACATGTATTTTATGAACAGTTACTGTTAATCAGTTCATGTCTGGTCTATCCTGATGTGATAAATGCTTTTTTTTTAGCTTTATTTATCTTGCGTTTATATTGTACTAAATGTTGATGAAAATCCCCTTATTTTTTTTTGCATTGACTGAAATATTATAATATTGAGACAAATGGTCTTATAGAAATCACAGCACCCAAATGCAATAGCACTGTAGATCCAGCTAGTAATTAAGTAAGATCTACGGGTTACCGACATGAGACGGTCAGTAGACAAAATGGCTTATTCTAAAGTCTACCTGATTTGAATCCAAGCTCCTTTAAATGAAAATGTTACTTTAACCACTCTTTTTTTTAAGATAATAAAGGAATCTAAAAAATGCGAAAAATGGTCCTATAGAAATCACAGCACCAAACGCAATGACACCGTATGTCCGCACTGCACCTAGAACAAACAGCAAATTAAATGTACAATGAAACGAAACCATACAATTTGGCATGTAAATAAATCAAATAATTTTAAAAGGAAAATTAAAACGCTGTATCAATGGACTTTCTGAACAAAAGTTATTTTTCCTAAATGTCACATTTTTAATTTTGAGGCATCTAATAATAGCTGTACCTGTACAAATAAGTCCAGTGATTGGATAGGAGGCAAACAATTTTATCATGTAGCAGATACCATTGTGTATGCAACTACTTGTTTACTGAAGTGATAGAAAGTGCGCTTGCTGCTACCGGGGAAAGGCCGTTATTACTGTCTATTTATTTGTATTTGTATTCAGCCGACGCTACGCACTTTGGTTCCCACTCATATCCTGCCGGGATCAAGGTCGATGTTTGGTTTTATGTGGACAAAGTTTCGGGCGGAACTAAGCGTGTTGGCGTCACACAGACTAAATGCATGCCGATGACAATGTCACATATAACTGGTGGACCAGGTGAGTTACTTTTATGCAAAAATAATATGAACGGAGACATTTGGAATTCGCCGAACACAATAAATACAAAACATTTTGCAGTCTCGGTTTGATTGAGACCGTTCATGGACGGTAGTGAAAAGTGCTTGCTACCGTTCGCGCCCTTTAGCCCCGGGTGGAGCAGGACTCAATATTTAAAATGTCAATTTTACATCAGTTTGAGCCATCCCGAATATGGTATGCATATGAAGGTGAATAATTACAAGGATGTATCATTTCAGTTATAATTTTAAAAACAGCTATGTAACGTCTATTCACTATCCAATTTTAATAATAATCTACACCTATTAAAATATATGCCTAATAACTTTATTTTATGACAATGGAATACAAACACCTGTATCACTATTAGCGTTTTTATTATTATCGGATGCTGCACAAACAGTTTCATTGGAAGACTGATATGACATTTTCATATCAGATAGAAATTTCTACTAGAGTGCATTCACATACACACAAAGGTATAAGTACCGCACTTGGTATATACAATTGGAAATAAATGGTTTGGCATCTTGTACCGACATTTGGGACCACGTGCATCATGCTAAAAATAATAATCTAGAAAAACTGGAACACAATGAAATTATAAATCTCCTGAAAGGTTTCAGGTACAGTTTCAAAGTATACATGTAAAACATTAGTTTTATGCATGATTGGAACAATACATTTTCATTTTTATAGTTTTAATTGATACATGAAATTCAAATAACATAATTAATTACAATTGAGTATGAATTTTACTGTGTATCTCCAGGAATAACTTTTCAAATTGTGCTAAGATAGAACTTCTTTAATATGTCAAGTGTCCCGTGCTATTGACTGACAGTAATATAAATGATTCCAGATATAGCGCTGCATTAGTTTTATCAAATATCGTTAAAACAGATTCTAGCAGCTACGCATTTTTATGGAAAAAACGAATGTATTGATTCGGTGAATAGGTTTTATTTCGTCAAATAGCACATAGGAACGGTCAGTGGAAAAAAGGGACCACTGGGGAGTTTAAACCGGTTCAAGGATACATCTCACTCTTACCCTGTCATCATCCCTAAACAACAGAACAGTGTAAATGAGAATAATCCCCACCGAGTTAACCCCTTACATTAGAGAAAGCATACATAGGTATTACAAGAAAAAACAACATGTTCACGTACGTAATATATCAAATAGAAGTTAAACCTAAGAAGCTAATCTCATATGTACTCGATGACTTGCCTAAAGTCAGAGCATCAAGGGGCAAACTGTTAAGGGCAAGACAAAACGGAGTGAAGGACATTCACCAAACGGTTCCCGCCTTAAAGGAATTAGGAACACGTTGTCATAAAGTCCACCGCCCGTCCGATTATTGCACAATCAAAGAGGAAAGCATAATTGCAAACTGTAGAAAGGTCTACAACAAATAAATAACGCAAACAAATGTTTTATATTTCAGATTACGTACTCGGCATGAATTTGTTTCAGAATGTTACTTTAGGAATTGCAGACCCAACGGTATTCAACGTACCTTCCATGTGTACCCATGTGTCAGAAACTGCAGCTAAGGTAATGTTACTGATATACTAGTATATTCAAACGAACATATAGACCTACTAGATATACGTCTATACACGGTTTTGTCTATTAACGGTTGTCTTTCTCTTGATGAACGGTTCTCCTATGCTGCCAATGCATTTGGATGCTGAAGTTTCTGTAAGACCATTTTCTTGTAAAGCTATGGTTAAACATAGTATTTGTGACTATTTCATATTAACTATAACCCCAAAAAACGATGTCTTGTATACACTCTTACACCAGGGAATGGTTCATAAAAAAAGCCTTCGGTAACCAACCTCGTGCACAGCAACACAACTCCATGTTACGTATACCCACGTGAAAAGACTTCTGATCTTTACTAAACTTAATTAGAATTTTAATAATAAAAACTAACTCGCCAAATAACGGCAAAATTTATTCTACAAAACTCTCTCCAGCTGTTCAGGCAGTGTATTAGCCAGCCAACCGTGCAGCCGTCTTTTGCACGGACGATTTTGAAAAATCGCAGCTAATATTTGGAGGAGTGGGTGGGGTACTAAACAACACTTCCAAACTCTTACTTTCTCAATATTGTTATGTTTTGTATACTTTTGTAGAAGTAAGATGATCTAAAATGCACTTTTTTCTGTGAAAATAAATTACACCAGAGACACCCACTTGTCGCGAATTGGCGCGGAACGCGTGTTAGCTAATTATTTTGCACACCCTGTTTGCATATTTGCACACCCAGTTCTTGAATTTCTGCATAATAAACTGTGTTCAGGTCATATAATAGTATATATGCCGATTTAAAGTATAGATTTATTCGAAATTTCTTTAAAAACAAAACATGATTGAATATGCGTAAATTGAATTATGAGTTGGTTACTCTTATTTCCACGCCCCAGTTTTCGGGTTTGGTTTGGCTAGTTAAAACCGTTTATATTATGTCTATAGAGTTGGATTTTCAAAGTATGTACGTTTACTTATGTATATACCTCGTCGTCAGTAGGTTTAGAAACGGTGTACATATGTTGTAAAATGTGTCTGTTGTTGGCAGGATAGCTACTTTATATGTTATTTATAATGTTTACAAATGCTTGCCGATGACAATGTCACATATAATCATCTTTATAAACGCTTTACCGTTTTACCGGGATCACAATAGGGTAAGAGTGAGGTTTAGTGCACCATAAAGCCTGGTTTAAACCCCCAGCGGCCTGTTGTGCCACGGACCGTTCCTATTGTCAACCTTCTATGTGTGTGATGTCATATCTTTCCTTTTATTTATATTTCTCAGCGTGTTTGTGGTTGACTCTGGTCCCTGAATTATGTTCAACTGTTATATCCAACTGTACTAAGCGTCGGATGTTTATAGCAATGAAAGTATGAACAGGTTAGATAACAAGCCAAAATAAAGCAGAAAGGGCAGAAGTGTTGCCCTAGGTTGAATAAAATGTTTTGCTTTATTAACATTCTGTGACTTTTATTTTTCATATGATCTTTACCCAATTGGTTTAGAATATTTATTTCAATAAAAATTCAGAATGTTTGGAAACCAGCCATATTTGACACCTCCATGTCCCTCCACAATTTCTGTAGAGCACAAGAGCTTTGTTTTCCTCCCAAATTCAACAAAATAAACCAGTAGAGCGCTACAGGCCACCTTGAGCCTCTTACTCTGACGGTTTTGGTATTAAATAGGGGAAATTGCAGTGGCGTCTTTTTATAACAAACCGGATAATGTCAAAAGTAGCCACTCCTCACGATCTAGAATCCCGGATTTAGAAGTAATATGTTTTACATTGGGAAGTGATGTCTTTGTGTTCGGTATATTTGTGTATGTTATTTGAAATTATGCGCGTCTATTTTTGCTCTAATAGATACCATCCATAAATAACCTTATGAGCGGAATATTGTAATAGTACTTGTAACCGTGTATAACAAAAACTTACCCAAATATAGCCAATATTTATATTAATTGTACACGCGCTCAAGTCTGCAGTTATAGGGTTAATGTGAAAATATAAAAAGAACGTCTAATGGATTTATATAAACATCGTTATTTTTAATACAAACATCGATGAGCACGTGTATCAAGCTTAAAATTAGCTCATCCGAAAATAAATTGAACAAGATTTTGTTCAGGAATATTGGAATACGGTTTAAATGAACTGATACAAAATGTCATGACTTAAAAACATAAAATAGGTTTAAAATAACTTATGTGGGGGTTTGGAGTTGATTATATGTGTTACTCATTATTAAGTGTTACCTAGTGTTTCATCTGTCAGGCGGATGTTATCACAATAATAACACCTGTCGGCTTCTGCTATGGTAAATGATATATACCATACAGAACTTTAATGTAACAAAGCTAATATTTCTGATACTGTCTCTATTCTCGATTGGCATCTCTCAGTTGAAAACGGAGAACTAATAAGAATGATTTGCGACCAGAGAGATGGTCTAAATCTCGATATCATTAATTATGCTACTAAGACTTAGAGGATGTTGCCGGAGAAACATTTTATGTGGTGTATGTTTCTCAAATTATTCATTTTTTTAGAATTTTCTGTCGAGTTGAGGGCTTTAATATTCGTTTATAAACGTCTTTTATGAAATAAAAGCTACTCCATCTCGCATAACTCTCTCACTAATCTATGAATGTCCACACGAGAAGATACTACTCGTATATAACGAACAACTCTCTGAACGTTCGCGCATGATAATACAACAGGGGTGATCCTTTGGAAGCAACAAACACAGCCAAAAGAATACCATAGCACACTTGGGTTTATTGAGTCTGTTCATGAGTGATAATGCAGGAAGTAACACCTCTCACGCCCCTATCACCGGCTTGAGCGGTATTCTAATTCAAATCCTTCTTTATCATGCAGATGTGCACTTTTCTGCCCAGTAAAGGGGTGACCTATTAAATTTTGCTTTATTTGCCTATGACCAATAGAGCAAATCAATGCGGAATCCCTCGGCGTTTATTGTACGTAACGTTATCTGACGTCATGCACGTAACGTTGCCAGACGCCATAAAACAAACAAAAACAACAACATGGCGGCGTCCTCGATAAGCGTAACATTCGGAGAAATAGGTAATAATAGTAATTCATACAGAACATGTGGATAATCTAGGCTCGGCACGAAAACGAAGAATGGTGAGGCTCTGAAAACGAAGAATGGCTCGGCAGAGTCTCACCATTCTTCGTTTTCTAAGCCTCGCCTAATAAACTTGATAGTAAAAGGCACTGACATAATATTCTCTATTTATTGGGCTAGTTGGTCCCAAAGGACCAGTATACGTAACACTACTGATTCGTAGCACAGGGAGACAGTTTACAGCAACTAAATGCACTAAACGAACGCTAATGCGACTGTTAATAAACAGTGATAGGGTTAAGACAATAAACTATGGAATAACTCTTTAAACCATCGCGATATGAATTTTAAACACGAGTAGATATTAATTATTATTATTCCTGACTTATTAACTGCTGCATAGAATGCGTATACCATGTCGTGATCAACTGTATACCGTTTCCCCATATTAGGGGTCAACAATTATTACTGACTCATGATTGTGACGTTACAGCAAGTGCACGAACGCACGCTCGCACGCACGCACGCACACGCGCGCGCACATACACACACATACATGTTTACTCTCTCTCTCTCTCTCTCTCTCTCTCTCTCTCTAAGTGTGTCACGCTCAGATGACAAAGTCTCAACACACTTAAATAAAAAGAAAATATTATATGATTGGCAATCAATACATTATTTAATACAACACATAAATGTCATTTTATTTTTATCTGTTAACATTCAAATTCATTCATTTTGTTATATTTTCAGGCACACTATGCTGACCCTAGGACCGCTCGTCGCAAATACGTGGTAAACATGGAACAAGATAGGCAGACTAATTAGAATTCGCACAGTGTACACGTGAAGTGTGTCTGTTACAAATTAATTTCTATTAATAAATTGTCACTCATCATATATGATGCTATACATAGGAAGTTAAGGCAAAGGGAAGGATGCCTTACTTAGTTTACAAACGTTTAGTATTATATCAAGCTTTGCATTGATATGTTCTCTTCTAAATGCGCACTTTAATTATCTATATAACAAAACTGTACGTGCCAGATTATCGCGCTATCTTAAAGTGAGGCCCCTCTATTGACACACATGCCATGTTTTTCTAATTGTGTGTAAATCTGAAACAAAACAATCAAGGAACTTAATGTGTTTGAACATATAGATTTTTTCCTAATCAGTCGTAATACAATGTGCCGCTACTGAATATAAAAACAACTGGCTAAGCCTTTACTAGAATAGTTTCTCCTATCATACTTTCAAGAGGCACACATTACACAAATCATAACGATGACACCAAATATTGTAATATAAAATCCAAACATAGTGCAGAGTTAAAGTGGATGAATAACTTTCAGGCACCATATTCACGGGGCCTTGATAAAATAATAGTCATAAATAAGAGAATAGTTCAAAATAACCGAAGCATCAAACGCAAACAAAATAGAAAAGTAGCAGACTCGGTTTAAGGATTATTGGTCAGCGATCTTTGAAAAAAAATCCAAAATGGATGGGGTATGATTAATTGAAATTTTCATCCAAATGCATATTATAGGCATGAACATTGTCAATGATATAATAAATGACATTAATGCAACACTATTGATGTGTACATAATAACAGAAACAATATTTATTTGGCTGAAATAGGGCCCTTTATATTCGAAAAGTTTGACGCAAGTTTACTCTGAGATGTTTTGTTTTTTATGTTAAATAAATGTGTCCATAGACTTGTTCATTTATCTAAAAATGGCACACGAGACATCATTTCAAATTAAATATGCCATGTTATCACATCATCCACATTTCAAAGTCAATCATTGTAAAAAAAAAAGAAGCTATTTTTTTAATGGCATGTACTTTCAAAATAATCTCAATGCTATAGTATGGTGGCACTGACGGGTTTTAATTGTCAAACTATTATAAATGGCAACTATATTTTTGGATGTATTAAACACAACTGAGTGACTGTTGTGAATAGAAACATGGCCACACAAGAGTAATTTATTATTATATTCCTATAAAAACAGCACAAACTAAATAATAACACATGAATAGGATCAAATTACCTGTTTATCCGAATGTTTCACCATACAGCATGTTTCAATTTACAATTCACCTGCATGCTTTTCATGTGTATCATGTGCTTGTGTTGGAGACACATGGCGTATAAAGAAAATCTTAATTTTTAACAATGGTGTACTTCGAATGTTGGATGATGTGATAACATGGCTTACTTTATTTAGAAATGATGTCTCGTGTGCCATTTTTAGATAAATGGACAATTCTATGGACAAATGTATTTAACATAAAAAACAAAACATCTTAGAGTAAACTTGCGTCAAACTTTTCGAATATAAAGGGCACTATTTCTGCCAAATAAATATTGTTTCTGATATTATGTTCACATCAATAGTGTTGCATTAATGTCATCTATTATATCATTGACAATGTTCATGCCTATAATATGCATTTGGATGAAAATTTCAATTAATCATATCCCATCCATATTGGATTTTTTTTTTCAAAGATGGCTGACCAATAGTCCTTAATTAAGTCTGTTCGTTAGACGTCGCAAGCACCGGCTTAAGCGGTGTTCTACTTTAAAGCCGCAATAATTTTCTTGATAATCCCAAAGGACCACTAAGTAAAAACACTACAGATTACCAGTCGAGTTGCCTTTTGACAGTCCCCACACAGCACTAAACAAACGCTAGTGTAAATGTCAATAAATGCTAAAAATGGCGTCCGTTGGAAGCAACAAACACAAACATCGGAGAAATGTAGCAGACTGGGTCTTATTAAATCTATTCATGAGCGGTAATATACGGTAAAACCCCTGTCACGCCCCTAAAACCGGCTTAAGGGGCATTTTATTTTAAAGCCACAACAGTTGGACTTGATGATCGCAATGGACCAGTTAGTAATTGTGGTCGTTTTAACACAGTATTAAATACACGATAGTGTCACTGTCAATAAATATATACACTCAAGTAATATGAAAACGCAACACGGGAATTTCCGCTATATATTGTATATACTGCACACTTAATTGCACATAATATTCCAAAGAAATCCCAAGATGTTTTTTTAAAAAAAAGTTGCAGTTAACTAGAGAAAGGACACAACTGTGATGATGTAGACGTTATAATCACACTACACTTTGTAAAAAGAACTTCATCAATGTTGAAGTTGCTCTTCGAAAAATTGAGCTAGTTCAGTACTGTATTTAACGTAAATAGTTTGCAAAATTTTGCATCCTAAGTTTGCTCACATGATTGAGCCAAACGCGTACTCTGTGAGTAATGAAACATTGCAGGAATACTATTTGCTGTATTATTTGTTGTTTTAGTATTTTTTCCAAAAGGAAAGGTCTTACGTAGCCATGTACCATTCGATTAAAAGCAGCATATTGTACATACAATATATAGCGGAAATTCCCGTGTTGCGTTTTCATATCACTTGAGTGTATTAGAAATAGTTATTCAACTACAACGAACTAATTTCGGACCTTAACATAGAAAGCTACACACCCAAGGAATGTGACTATATATTCTCCGGCTGGTTATGTCCTCACTAATACATTTGATATGATACACTGAAAGAAATAAGTTTAGCACGGTCTTTTGCATATTTAGCTTAAAGAAACTGAATGTTCATTTTATAATGTGAAGCATTTGATAAGTTTGGCATGTCAGAAGGTGTTCTTGTTTTTCACTTATTATGTGTGATTCAAAGTAAGTATCAGAGTTATCTCCCATTTATATTAAACAACATTTTTCACATTAAAAATAAGAATGTTACCAATAACAGGTTTAAACTTTATTAAATAACTATTCTCGGTTTCTTGTGATAATGAAATCACGAACCAAAGTTTTAAATTTTAAAATTATCTCCCTTTATATTGAAATAACAACGAAATTATAATTTCTATAAAGCAGGTAAATTAAAACATGTTATTCCTTTTTTTCGCAGATATCGTTTAAAAATAATGTCCTGCATATACTTGTTAATTATTTTAAGTATATTGTTAATGGCGGCTGAAGCACATAGCCTTGAATCTGCTCAATGGGATTTACCATGTGTACCATGTTATTTATGTGCTAAACTTATTTCTTTCAGTATAGATCAAATAATCTTGTTTAAAGACCCAAAATATAGATTGTCTTCAGTGATATACTAATTCGTATACTGACGATGGTGATGTTTCTACGTTTCTCACTCGGTGCACCGCCTTCTAGTTTGTGGTATACGAAAAACAAAACAAACTGCCAACCGCGTACTGGATTCCTAAGTGACACAAACAGCCCTATAAAGCCATATGTATTGCTAATTCTAATCCCCGCGTCACTACAAATATCTCCAAACGTTTTACTTCTTTTCTTGCATACGAGATAAGGCTATCCACGTTTTACATGGGGGTGGAAAGTCTTATCTTTATGGGTAAAAATAAAAGTCACGCGCGCACCAACATCCTGTATGCAGGAAAACATGCCAAACGTTAGTATCTGGAGGCATCAACACACAGCATGTCTCTGATGTCTCTGATATGCAATAAAAATAATATATCATGGTATTCGGTTCAGATAGGGAATTCTAACCCTCTGTGTAAGTGTTTTAATCGATGAAAACACGTATACATCGGTTTGAAATTTCCTATCTTCACATAAAGGATTCTTGTAGTCTTATCAGTGAGCGGTAGCTAGCATATTCACTACCGCTCATGAACAGTCTCAATCAAACCGAGACTGCAATATTTCGTATGTGTCGTGTTCGGCCGTTTCCAAAAGTCCACTCTAATACTCCTTTACTGCCGTTAGATATCACGATACACAATAGTGTGCTAAAGCGTATGACAACTCTGTGATTAATTTAGTATGGTCAATTAAAATTTCAGGAGAAGTTCTTGTTAAAATGTGCAATACACGTCTGTTGCATCTATTAACACGTATTACGATGCAACACGATATATAACCTTACCACATACTCTTCTGCGACAAGGACTATCACAACCTGACTTCTATGGTGATAGTATTTACAAACTTTGTAAGACTCTTGGTCATGATAACTTTCATACTATATTTGTTAAACTCGTTAAAATGTTTATCAAAAGAGGTTATGACCCTATCATTTTGCAACGTACTGCATGCTTGGTGGTGGACCCATTCACGGTTCACCACTATGATTTCCTCTTTAATTGAACGATGACCGGACAGACTGTGGACCCTATGATGAGGTCTGCCTAAAGCCCAAAAGGATGGTGACGTTTAATGTTTGTCTGCGGTCTTGTCTTGTCGTGCCCTCAATGGTTTATTCTCTTGTTGCTCTGGCTTCTGCCAAGTCATCGAGTACCTTCTCTGTGGCTTTCTAGGATATTGTTTGTTTGTATTTATTGGACACGAGCATCTTTGTGTTTTACTTATACTGCCTATTAATGATGCCTTGTTGGTTAGAGAATAGTTCATGGTGGGGATCTGTCCCGTTTATTTGGGATGACAGTAGGGTAAGTGTGAGGTTTGGTGCACCCTAGAACCTGGTTTAAACCCCCAGCGGCCGTTTTGCCACTGCGCGTTCCAAGGCGGTAGCCCTATTGTCAACGCTTTTTGTGTTTGTGACGTCATATGCCTTTATTATTACTATTGCCATTCTTGTTTTTTTATGTGTTTTTGTGTTTACTGTGTTTTGTGAAAGCTGCATTTTCCTGTTTGACTTTTATACTTAAAATTATTGCTCTCATTCAAATACATCGTTGGCGAACAAACTACATTGTTGGCCTGTAACACTATTAAAGCGGTTTGTACTGACGTCAGTTTAAACAATTACACTAACTGGACTTTTCTACTATGGTTACTAATATCTATCCTAAAGAACTTCAGCTCAACAAAATTAACGTTTTTGACACAGTCGCTTCTTTTCTAGATAGAAATTTCTCTATTGAAAATGGAGCATTGATTAGTAAAATCTATGACAAGAGCGTTTTGTTTATAATTTTGATATGATTGTTAATTATCCTCACTTAGACTTCTTATGGAGTCTATGTTTCTCAGTTATTCGTTTTTCTAGGGCTTGTAGCCGATTCGAGGTCTATAATATTCGTATTGTTTGTTTAACTAAGAAACTACTCAATTAGGGTTAGTGTAAGCATACATTTCCAAAAACATTTTCACAATTTTATTATCGTAACCCTGATATACTTTTTCAAAAGTTGTACTTACTCCTCTTGGATCACCTGTTTTGAGGAAATACCATATAAAGTCTCCTTTCAGAAATCGTTTAGTTCATTCAAGACGCAGGGTGTTTCCCTCTATTAGTAAGTGCAATGCTAAGAGGTACAGTTGTCTTGCAAGTCCACGATTAAATCAGCTGTTAATGATAGAATGTTTAATGTATGTGTAGCTTAAAATGTTGATTGAAGTACATATCACGTTAGGTTTTGACTTGAAATGCACCACGTTGTAGTATATACCATATGTTGGGCAAATCGGTCGATCTTTAAAAGTTCGATTTCGTGAACATAAATATAATGCAGGTAATAAAAAGTTAAAAAATTACTTGTACCACCACTTTCGTCAATCAGGTCATACTTTTAGTAAGGTTTCTGTTCAACGGTTGAATATATAATTGATGATAATGTTGCTACTAAAAGCTGTACAATAAAAGGTAGACATATTGCAGAGCGTAAGTGAGTGAAAACTTTGCAGACATCATATCCACTCGGCCTTAATGACAATATTTATCAACAAGGAAGTATTACAAAAGATCCTAATATTGACATTTTTTCTATATTTTCTATTCCAAAGCGTAGCTCTAGGCGTAACATCAAACGTACATCGCGTGTAACTTATGTCATTTGCTGAACTGCATACACTCTTTAAACAGTCTGGAAAGCACCCTATGGTTTCAAGTATTACCGAGCATATTTGTGTTTTACTTATATTGCCTATTGCTGCTGCCTTGTTGGTTAGAGATTTGACCATGGGGGGGATTTCTTTATTTACACTGTCCTGTTTTAATGGGATGACGGTAGGGTAAGTGTGTGTCACAAAATGTCACGGGTAGAGTGTATTGGTCGTACATAGCTATTGTAAGTACTTATTAGTTACACCCTAATGCATTGTTGAGTTGAAACAAATTCACAATGTTCATGATATATTCAGGTAACACGGAAAACCGTGCACATTTTAAGTGGCTGCAATAGGGTGCCCGGAAGGGCCGTTTAATAAGTTTAGTTTTGTGCTAATGCATGTAAACGTATAGGTCTATCACCCTTGAAAGGCAAAATTGTGTTAGGGTCCTTTCGTGTAGATTTTAATACTGCGAATTTAGCCGCGTATGTCACGGACTGAAATGGGGAAATAATGGTTTGGGCGTAACGTTTGCTGTAAAATCCATTGTCTTCTAGTTCTGGCCGGGATTGCTTGATAGTTGCTTTGTTTGGAGCAGGAGTTGGACGGCGAAATTCACAGGCAATATGTGGTCAGTATTTATTTTATTAACTTTTATCATTCATTTGTATTCAGTGGGCGGTGCCATCTTGGTTGGCGGTTACGACATCCGGTTAGCTTTATGTTTCTCAAACATTAGCTTGAGACTAGCATATGATTTTGAAGTTACTTTATTAGATGTAATTATTGTAATTGATCATTAATTGTTAAACAATATTAATTTGCTAACAGTGGATAATAGGTGCATTAGTTAACGTTGGCGTATACCTCAGTGATTGTAATACACGATTGTTAACATTAGTTAACAATGAGATGAGTGACTAGTATAGATGTTCGACGCGTATACATAGCGTTGTATAATATGGGCATTAGTTGACATACATGTGTGCATGCATAACTCAGTGAGTGTAATATACGAGTGATTTGATAACGTTGTATATTACATGTATTAGGGGCATTGGTTAACAGCGACGTACATGGCGTATACATGGCGTTGTAGAATATGTATACATTGCTACTCATCATTAGTACAGCTTACATATATTTATTAAATAATGATTTGTTTGGGTAATGATAATTATGCAAGATGGTTATGTTTATCAACCGACATCAAAAACGTATGTATAATTACAGCCTAAGCCATCCTCGGTTGGATATGAGCCATCCAGGTTTGGATATAAGCCATCCAGATTTGAATATAAGCCTTCCGGAGTGGAGCTAAGCTTCCACGCATAACGTTAAGAGCGGTGGAGACGGTCCCCGTACCGGCACAACATGGCCAGGTTCTAGTAGCGACAACCCCCGGGACACGAGGTGGGCCCGTTATCAGTCCTCACTGGAGGAACATCATCCACAACTTCAGTGGAGGTTAATCATCATACATATCGCGTCATCAACCCTTATAGAAGGCATTTGATGACAATCACCCATTGGATTCTCGCATCATCATCTTCATGAGCTCTCGCGCATCACAGTTATCGCGCTAGATCATAGATGAACATTGTTATAACTTTAACAACACTTTAGTGTCATATATAATCAGTCGACACATTGAGTAATTGTAATAATACTAAGAACGTCTTTAAGGTTCATGAGAACATTATTTTCATATTTCATCTGTGTATTCGCTTGTATTTTTAGATAATTGTATATATATTTATCATATTTTAAAAGTTGCATTACACTTATGTAAATGCATTCACCGTCATTGATTCTTTCCTGAGTTAGCCTCAACCACTAGGGTCATCCTGTGACAGTGTGAGGTTTGGTGCACCATAGAACCAGATTAAACCCCCAGAGGCCTACTTTGCCACTGACCGCTCCAAGGCGGTAGTCCTATTGTCAACCCTTTTGTGTTTGTGATGTAGTTTGTATTTATTATTACTTTTGCCTTCTTGTTTGTCTGTTTGCGTGTTTGTTTCTGTGTTTTGTGGTTGACTGTCCTCCTTGAATGCTACTTTCCCTGTCCGATCTTTTTATATTTCTTTACCTCTTTGTCCATTTCTTTACTGAAGTTGATCGACGAGGAAGCAGACAAAAATGTTCATTCGTACAGATCCCTTGTACAACACCGATTTCATAATTCAAAGCTACACACGGCATGTTCTCCGACCCCATATTGACAAGGAGTCTGATCACGTCAAACATTTTCTAAGAAAATTATATCATAATAAGGGTATTTATTTCATTGACATGCCAAGCATTTTTTGAGAGAATCATGTAGTTGATTCTATTCCTAAATATTTAAAAATTCCAGAAAATCCTGTAATTTGTTAAAAGTATAAAAATAAAACGATTATAAATATTATTTACAACTACAACAAAATCGTTTCTGACCTTGAAATAGTAAATAACACTCCTAAGGAAAATGAATGTAACACATCAAAATGTTGCTATGCTCCAACAGATCATGTCACCACTGGTAATTTTGATATTGTAGATAAACACATTCGGCATTTGTTTTCTAAAGGTCCTAAGTATAGATTACCTTCAGTTATTGATTTTAATGCAGATCGTCCAGTTTATTGAGGAATTTATTATAAAATGCTGTCGTAGAGAACATGAGGACCCAAACTCTCTTTCTACTTGGACGAAGTTGTTTTTTTAATTATAGATACACGTTTTAACTTTCATAATGCTAAACCCTCTTTATTTCCTCCGAGACCTAGGTTTTCGTTTCGTAATTTAAAATCGGGAATTCAAAGATTTCATAAAAAATGTGGATAGTTCCTGCCGATAAAGCAGCTAATAATGTAATTATTGTTTGACTCCTACATTACGTCAACGTTTTATATCTGGAACTCAGTAATACTAATTCGTATACTCCATTTCAAATTTTTGAGGATGATGTTGTTTCCACACATATCACTCGGTGCACAACATTCAAATCTGGGTTAGACGAAAAGCAAAACAAACTGCCAACTTTGTACTGGATTCCTAAATTAAATAAAAAATATGGATATAAAAATGCAACAGGATACGTAGCATTCAAGGACGACAGTCAACCACAAACAACAGAGAAACTAAGAACAACATTACAGATGAATAAAATGCCAAATAAGACATCACAAACACAAAAGGGTTGACAATAGCGCTACCGCCTTGGAACGGTCAGTGGCAAAAAATGTCGCTGGTTTTTTTAGCCAGGCTCTACAGACCATACACTTACCCTACTGTCAACCCTGGACAGTGTAAATAATGAAATCCCCTCCATGAACTATTCTCTAACCAACAAGGCAGCATTAATAGGCAATATATTAAGTCAAACACAAAGATCTCGTGTATATATAAATATAAAAAGAAACAATAGCCTAGAAAGCCACAAAGAAGGTACTGAATGACTTGGCAGAAGAGAACAAACCATTGAGGGCACGACAAGAGAAATATTGCAAACAAACATCAAACGTAACCTTCCTTTTTGGCTTTAGGTAGACATCATCAAAGGGTTCACAGCCTGTCCGGTTATCGCACAATTAAAGAGGAAAGCATAGTCACTGAGGGTAAACCCGGTATCAACACAAATGGATTCCCGACGAAAACCAGTCACGGTTGCCCGACGAAAAGTCAATACTGCCTGTATTATGTAGTTATTCGGCATAACAATGCCATTGTATAAATCTGTCACGGTGTCCTGACGATTGCAATAATAATGTCACGGTTTCTCCCTTGCAGTGTCACGGATTTTCTACGACAAATGCAGGGTTGATTAATGGAGGGAATCGCAGATACCAGTAGGTTTAATAGTGTGATGGAGGTTACTTTTGAGGAAGGATCTTCCATATGCATACAGGAAGTAGATGTTAGTACATTTATGAAAGATGAAAGTGATGAGTTCACCTTAAAGGGTCACACGACAATCGAGTTTAGACAAGCTTAGTTTGTATGCCCCCACCACCGAATTGTTAGGGGGCATATAGCGTTAACCATGTCCGTCCGTCCTTCCGCCCCGAAGAGTTGTTGTGTGTCTATCTACTCCAACAGTTTTCAAACGATTGCTTCGAAACTTTACAGGATGCTTACCTATGATGTAAAGATGTGCCTATCGTTTCGGCGTCAAAATCGAGTACTACCGGCGTTATGGCCCCTTTTCCGTCCAATTTTACGTTTTACGCATTGTTTTGAAGTGGTGGCATCCGTATACCATGGACACATTTCTAATTTTACATAAAAATGCATTTATTTAATCAGTAATTATAAGAATAGTATAAGGCAAATTGTTTTTTGAATATTACTAACTGTTGATTATATTTCATCAGTAATAATCAACATTGTATTTAAATATATGCAAGTATGTTTAAAGTCAAAATGAAACTGGATTAATAAATCGAAAGGCTAATTTTAATGCTCAGTCCGGGGCTAGAGGGCATAAACGGCAGCAAGCATTTTTCACTACCGTTCCTGAACAGTCTCAATCAAACCGAGACTGCAATATATTTTTTTGTTTTTTTATCGTGTTTGGCGATTTCCATATGTCCCATTTCATGCTCTTTCTCCTTTTAACGAGTACGCAAGTGAATACAAACTTGTAGTCCTGGGTATGACGGATATATGACGATTTAGTAGCGTCACAATAGTCTTTGACACTAGCCTACACAAGCCGCATGAATTGATGTATGGAAAGTCGTATTGACTTTTATTAATAACATCATTTGGTGATATCACCTATTGGAATAGGCAATATCAACACATGGTGTTTACAAAGGCAATACGACACCCTTAATGATGGTTGTGTTCGTAGTTTTAAATTGTTCTTCTACTGAAGAGTAGGAAGCTAAGTGTACGCACGTATGCTCATAAAGTTGGTAGGAATCACACTATGTATCGTTTCCGTGTACGTTAAATGGAACAGTTTTATGATTAATCCCGTAATTTGATTCAACTGTCTATATTATTGTTTTTTTCTGTGTCTGTGACTTTCGATACATTGTCTAACCGCTTATGTACATGATGAAAACTACAGAGAATAATGTATGCATCTGCTAGTTAGATTATGAAAAGATTAAAATCGTCGTTGAGTAACCGTTACATTAAAAATGTTGTCGTCGAGATGCCGTTACACTTTCAGGGAGAAACCGTGACATGTCTTTTTTTTTAAAACAGTTCTGTTTAACCCTATGACAAACAATATGAACCAGTTATTATTTTCTACTGGTTTGTGGACATGTTTTGATAAAGCATAATTTATTAAAGTGCTATACGTTTTGAAGTTTTTAAGAATTCTTTCATTTTATAAATTGATGAATAAAATGTGGTTTAATCAGAAACTATGCAAAACGCTTTTTTTTACTCTTCACTTTTCACTTGTGCGATGACTGGACTACCTCTTGGGACTCTATGATTGTACCTACTGAAACACCAACTAAGGGAGGTGGGTGCATGAGCTTTCGTCCCTCGGGTTTTCTGGTCGTACCCTAGATTGGTCTTCTCTTTAGCTGCAACTTCTATGGTTGTTCAGTACGATTCTGGATACATCATGAGATGTTTATTATTTTGTATGTATATCTTTAGTTGGTTTCTCTGGATGTGGACTTTATTGTTAGAGATTTCCTTTTGATGGGATTTAGTTTTGTTTACACTGTCTTGTCTATTTGGGCGCTGAAGACAGGATAATAGCGAGGATTGTGCACATACAAAATCAATTCAAGCTAACCAGTAGGTCTTATTGCCTACTGACCGTTCCAAGTCGGTAACTCTGTCTTCACCACCCTTTCTGTTGTTTTTTGTCTCTTTCATTGTAGTTTCAAGTCCTTGTTTGCAGTACAGTGCGGACCTACGATGCCATTGCGTTCGGACGCTGTGGTTTCTATAGGACCCTATATATCATTTTGTCTATAGCGAACGTTTTTTTTAAATAGACCAATAAGCTTGTATTTGATAAGGTGATGTGGTAAGGTTGTATATAGTGTAGAGAAGTCATGCTTATAAGTACATGTATGTATGGGTACGAACTGTGCTCTTCTTGTCGCAAATTTGTTTTTGTATTGCTATGAAAGAGATTTCATGCTGAGAATTTCATCCGATACTCAGGCAAATGTAATTGAAGCCTTTAATGACACCTCTCGGTATTTGGATGAAATATTGAACATTGACAATTCTTTCTTTTCTACTATGGTTAATAATATATATCCTAAGGACCTTCAACTCAACAAAGCTAACATTTCTCATACTGTCGCTTCTTTCCGTGAATTACATCTTTCTATTGAAAATGTCGAAATAATTAGTAAAATATATGACAAGAGAGAGGATTTTAATTTTGATACCGTTAATAATACCATATAGATGAGGATGTTCCAGGAAATAAATCTTATGGTTTCTTTGTTTGTCAACTTATTCGTTTCTCTAGAGCTTGTAGTCATGTAGAGGACAGTATAGTAAGTGTGTGATGACAGTAGGGTAAGTGTGAGGTTTGGTGTACCCTAGAACCTGGTTAAAAAAAACAGCGGCCTTTTTAACCACTGACCGTTCCAAGGCGGTAGCCCTATTGTCAACACTTTTGTGTTTGTGATGTCTTATTTGGCCTTGTATTCATCTTTAAAGTTGTTCTTTGTTTCTGTGTGTGTTTGTGGTTGACTGTCGTCCTTGAATGCTACTTTTCCTGTTCGATGTTTATATTTACTTTTAATATCCGTAATATTTTTTTATAATTAAAAGACTACTCCAGCAGAGCTATCGTTACCATAAACTTCGAAAAACCTTTGCAAAATGTTATTATCGTATCCCTGATCTACTTTTAAAATATAAAAGTAATTTAAGAACTCATCTGAGACAAGGACTATCACAACCTGATTTCTATGCTGATGTAATATACAATTGGTGTAAGATCCTTGGTCATAATCACTTTCATACAATATTAAAAAGTTTATCAAACGAGGTTATGACCCTATCATTTGGCAACGTTTACAAACTTTGTAAGATCCATGGTCATATTCACGTTCATACGATTTTTATTAACCTTGTTAAAAAGTTTATCAAGCGAGGTTATGATCCTATCATTTTGCAACGTACTGTATATTTAGTGGTTGACCAATTTACAGTTCGCCACTATGCTTTCCTCTTTGATTGTGCGATGACCTGACAGATTGTGGACCCTATGATGACGTCTACCTAAATCCTTATAGGACGGTAGCGTTGATGTTTGTCTATAATCTTGTCGAACTAAACGCTAGGAATGGACTACTTTTCTTCCTTGTAATACTGTCGGGGCTTTCTTTACAAACGCTCTTAAAATAAGACAAGTATGACATGCGTAATTATGCAGATGTTTGTAGGGCGTTATCTTTTCTTTTTAGATAACATTTTCATTAGATATGGTAAAACCGTGTACCGCCAGGTTTTTGATATTCCTATGGGTACTAAATGTGCGCCACTTGTCGCAGATTTATTTTTATACTGTTATGAAAAAGATTTTATGTTGAGTTTGTCACCAGCTAGCCAGCGATACATTATGTAATACTATATGTAGGAATCTGGATGACATACTCACTATTGATAATCCATTCTTTAATCATATGGCAACTAATATTTATCCACCAGATCTCACATTGAACAAAGCCAACAGTTCGGATACCATAGTCGGATACCCTGGCAGCATCCCTCGATCTTCATTTCTCGGTTTTAAATGCATACATACTAAAACCTATGATAAGAGAGATGACTTTAGCTTTGGCGTCGTTAACACTGCACTTTTAGATGGAAACGTGTTCAAGTACAGACTCCCTCCCCCATTTCCCCATAGATACTGGGGTGTTTTTATGTTTTTAATCTTGTAAATTACAAAACAAATTAAAAAATAAAGCCCAGTGTGTTCAAGGAAGTTCGAATGAGAAATACAATACAACGAACGATGACAACAATACAACGAACGATGACAACAATACAACGAACGATGACAACAATACAACGAACGATGACAACAATACAACGAACGATGACAACAATACAACGAACGATGACAACAATACAACGAACGATGACAACAATACAACGAACGATGACAACAGATAAAAGAGGATGAAAAGACAATCGGATTAAATTAATCCGGTAAAATAATTCCAGCAAACATACTGGGCCAATCACTTAACACATTACTTAAATAGACATCTGCCCGACATGCATGACACGGTAAATGAGGAGACACTGTTTAAATTCAATAATAATTTCTGGGAGATATATTTCAGTTAGGTTTAATCCGATACTCTGGTAATATATTAGAAAGAAACAGCATCGAAAACACACGATTGCACACCCACCACGTTTAAAGACATTTAATTTTAAATCAGGTTTTGGTGTAACTTCACACTTCATTAAAATTAATTATTCTAAAGAAGAACCTTTATATGCAAATCTTTAAACACGAATTGATTTCGACTGATTATACATTTTCCCGGTTCTGACAAAGGTTTTTCCCTACGCAGAATAAACATGAGAAAAATGGTCCTATAAAAGTCACAGCACCCAAACGCAATGGCACCGCAGATTCGCACTGTAACACAACACAAAGAGCTCTCTTTGGTGAGTAACGGTCGTTCATTCCAGTATCGTATGGTTCTTGGAAAATAAAGTTTTGCTGGTACACTAGTTAGTATTTACGTGATGGTTGCAGATGGTGATGATCAACACATACTCAGTTATTTTGAATTTTGTAAAAATGGTGATAGATGTCACTTTTCGTCTGTATTCTAAGGTAGGCCGTTTGAGTTCTTTTAGCATTGAAGTGACACACTTTGATAATTATAATCATTGCAGACAAATCTGGCAGCTCGCCTTTGTATCATCTCCACTTTCTTTGTTAGGTATTTTTGCCATGGGTGCAATATGGAGGAGCAGTATTCGACTTGGAGTCTTATACGTTTTATAGGCTGATTCTTTGACTTTTCGATTTCTAATTTTGATGTTTCTTTTAACAAAGATTAGAGTTGTGTTTGCTTCGTTAGTGATTTGATTTATGTGTGGGTCTGTTTATAGTTACTCCTAGGTATTTAGCATTATCAGTAGCTTTTTTTTGTATTTGTCGTGCTCAACGATTTCCAAATTTTTCCTTTCAAATGTTTGTATATATCACAGTAGCGTTGCCTCTACAGTATGGCGGGGTAAAACGTTTCCACTTGCTTGCAATCAGAACTATTATTCATTCCGATCTTTGGAGATTGCTGAGCCCGATATGTACATATATCGGTGGTACATTCTCAAATGCCTTTGGTTTCTTACTTGAATTTCGAATAGGTGGTTCCACTATTCCAGCCTTTAAAGGTTCTGAGTATTGTTTAACCACCCTTAGGATATGTTGCCTGCTTTTTAATTTAGAATGTTGACTGTTACTTGTGATACGCAGGCTTCATAACCTCTGCTCCCAGATAACTTCCATTTTGTTTATTTCGCCCATTCTTTTCTCGTTTAGGGCAATGCGTTTTGTTAGAAACTGGGACCATACACCGCTGGCCAAGGAATGGTGTGAACATACCGCATTGAAGGTTCCATGTTCACCCTCATATGCATCCCATCTTCGGGATCGCCCAAATGTATGTACTATTAGCATTTTAAATATTGATTTCTGCTCAACCCGGGGCTAGAGGGCATGAACGGTAGCAAGCACTTTTCACTGGTCATGAACAGTCTCAATCAAACCGAGACTGCAATATTGTTTTTGTATTTATCGTGTTCAATGATTTCTAGATTTCTCTTTTCATACATTTTTGTCCATTTAACTGGTAATGCTATATTATCTTATTTCTTTTGTGCGATAAGCGTATTATTCCGCATTTATCCGGATTAAATTCCATGAGCCATTCCTGTTCCAATTTTTCTAATTTTAAGAGATCAGCCTTAATAAAACAGAGAAAACGCTAGGGGCCAAGTATAGAGCCCTGGGGCACACCGGAGAGAATATTACTTTTGTCAGACTGCTTTCTTTCAACTGGAGCTAATTGTGATCTTTTTGTTAGAAAACGTTTTATCCATTGGATGGTATATGGATCGATTCCGAGTCTATAAAGTTTAAGTACAAATATATTGTGGTCTACTTTAACAACGGCATTGGAAAAATCCATAACAATAAGATCAGTTTGTTTCTTATTATCTAAGTTCTTGAGTAAAGTCTATTAGTTGGGATTCCGAGCTATGCATAAAGCAAAACCCGTGCTGGAAGTTATATAAGAGATTATGTTTGACTAAGTGGAACATCATGTTGGTGACAATGATGTGTTTAATTATTTTACTGGTGATACAGGTTAATGATATGGGTCTATAGTTGGCTGCCTTGCATTTGGGTCCATTTTTAAATACTTGAGCTGCATGGGCTTTTCCCAGTCTTTCGGAACTTTTCCTGTTGAGTGATGATACAAATTGTTGTTAGCATTGGGGCGATTTCTGTTCCTAGTTATTTTAGTATCCTAGGTGTGATTTGGTCCGAGCCTGCTGCTTTATTGGGTTTTAGATTTAGGAAAAGTTGCATTACTCCTTGAACAGAGATATTTATTCTTGGCATTTGAGGGGCATTACTGTTAGGAACGTTTTTGAGTTTTGTTTGATCAGCTAAATGGCTAAGTTTTAGAGGTTTGGGTTGAGTGAATGCTAATTGATATTGTCTATTTAAAATAGTTGCCTTATCGTTTAGATATGTGAAGTTTATGCCATTTTCTTTAAGTGGTGCTATTACCGAACTTTCTGTTTTGTTGTGCTTTATAAATTTGTAGAATTTTTTATTGTTTGCGTCTTCGTCAATTGTGATGATACTTTCGACATATGACCAGTATGTTGCTCTTAGTTGCTTTTGAATTTCTGATTTAAGCTGTTTTAGATTACGTTTTCGGTGGTGTACACATCTTGCTCGAGGGTTTCTTTTAATTTTTTGGTTTAGTTTGTTTCTGTTTCTGGTGAGATAATTTATTCTGTTTGAGAGCCATAGTAAGTCTTCTTTGGGTTTAGTTTGTTTATTGGTACGTGTTTGTCTTTGAGTTTGTTAAATTCGTTTTTGAAATAGGCCCATTTAATTGTCCTTCTGGTTTATCTATGATGTCTTTGTTGGAGTGAAAGGATTTAGACAGGATTCAGACAGCATTTCCAAGACCAAGACGAGTTTTTTTTAATGTACAAGTGGTGGTTGGGTTGTTAGGAACACATCTAGTATGTTCTCACCTCTTGTGGGACATTTAGCAAGTCCTGGTACAGATTTTTGTGTGAGCATGTGCTTTTTATGGATTGATTTTCCCAGTCAAAGTGGGGGTAGTTTAAGTCTCCCATAATCCATATTAGTCTGTAATCGGGTATTTCTGCTACAGAATTTATTAGATTTGGTAGAATAGTAATGTCATTTTCATGGGGTCTCTAGTAGGACGAAATGTATATGTTTTTATATCCTTGGTTTTCTATTTTGGCCCATATGGCTTCATCATTTTGTAGGAACTGGCACTTCTTAATATTTTATGTTTTCCTTGGTTCTTCAAAGACGTAGATACATAAGTCGATTGTTTGTTTGGTTTGTTTATATTTTGTCATTTTCAGCACAAGCAAGGTTGTATATGATGGTCGATTTGTTTGTGGTGGAGGCAGACCACCCACTTTTCCTTTAAGACGTACTAACTTGTTCCATGATGATCTCAAATGATTTCGAAAATTCAAAAAATTAAAGAAAATCTTCAGTTTTGACTTATGGCTCGACCCATTTACAGTTCGCTACTGTACTTCCCCGTTTGAATTTATTGTGGACCCTATGATGACATCTTCCTAAATATTGAGAGGACGGTAACGTTTAATTGTTTTCCCAATCCTGTATTGTCAATCCCTTAATGGTTTATTCTCTTGTTGCCCTGGTTTCTTGCAAGTCGTTGAATGCTTGCTTTGTGGCTTTCTATGCTTTAATTTTTATATTCATATATGCATGTTCACCTTTGTGTTATACTTATATTGTCTAGTAATGCTGCGTAGTTTAATATGAATAAGGCACTGCCTCATGGCGAGCGTCGGTTTAAGACATTGTGTAATATTACTCATACTGTAATACCTTATAACATAGGGATTTTCTAAACCCAACTCAGTTGCTCCGTTCTAAGGGACACACAAAAAACGCAACCCACTACTATTCACATACAAACTTTGCGATCATCACATAAAAAAACCTAATTCAACAAATTATTTAAGCATAACTATTCGAAATCGAAATGGGGATATACACATTATACTCTATGACTTCCAAATCAAACCGTGGAGCGCTGTGGTCTAGTGGTAGAGCGTTGAACCCATGATCCAAAAGTCGTGAGTTCGATTCCCGCCATTGCCATATGCGTTGTGTCCCTGAGCAAGACACTTTATCTGCATTGCTTAGTACTGGTTCTACCCTGGAAGACATCGAGAGTGATTCAAATAAATTCATAGAGCTTTCGTTACAATCGAAGTAACATAAATAAGTTTAAACTAAATCAAACCAAGCACTGCAGTGTGATTTCCATTGTAATGTTGGCAGGGCTTTTACCCCCTAAAAATTGTGAAGACTCCCGACCCTAGCCTGGTCATTTTGGTGGAGAAAAAAAAGCGCGAAAACTGCCTAATTTGTGAAAAAAGTATCAATGAATACATGCATTTGTTTTGTGGGAGCAGGATAATATGAAACATTTTAGATAAACTTTCTTCTATGAACATATCCAGAACAAAACAATATTGAACAAGTTAAGTGGTGGAAATGTTTTCCAAAATAAAAAATAAAATAATAATAATAAATAAAATAAATAAATTAATAATAATAATTGTGAAGCAAATCGGCCACAGTTGTGAAAAAAATGACTTGAATTTTGAGTAAGTGTCAGGTGAACTTGAATAAGCATGATCAGTATAATCATGAATGCATACCTTTTTTTTTATGAGACTTCTCAGGATTATCCAATCTATTCCTATTTCCTAAATGTAAATGCCTTCAGTTAGCAACAATGATCAGGTAGGAAGGAATAGGAATGAATTGTTTCATGTGATACTGAACGTTGCGTTGTAAACCTTCTCGCCTCTCACCGCTGCAGGTTCAAATCCCACTGGGAGCTCAACTTGTGAGGATGTGTCGATCTATACGGATGGCGGGGTGTGTATAGTACTGGTTCTATAGTACTGGTTCTACCCAGGACAAGTGGGTGGTCTCCTCCACCACCCAAAAGTCCACCGTCATATATAACCTTACATGTGTTGAAAATGACGTAAAACACCATACAAACAAACAAACAAATCATTGCTGATGTGTCATTTGAAATAATCAGTTCGTTTAATACCTTGTTCCCAAGTCACCACTCTCTACATCCCCTCTTGAAATTAAAATTGCTTTTAAGCGAAAGAAAGGATATTTCACTTACCGCCTTTGGTTTCGCAAAAACAATTTAAGGATAAAAAGGTAGGCGAATAATTATTATTTCATATAACTATTGTTTCAGATGAATTTTATTATTAATAAGTGTAATTGAGACTTAAATAGAGCACTTGGTTGTTAAATACAATTTGAACAAAAAGCAATGACACAGTTCACACAATCTCAGACATTTATTACTATTAAATAGGATGGTCAGCTCTTAGCCAGCTTTCTTAGTCCTTTTGTCATATTGTAGTTTCAATGAAATTGGACTGCTTTCAAGTGAAAATCACCGCATGTAGATCTAATATAATAAAATAGATCTAGTAAAACTAATTTACATATTGACGCAGTCACTTTTATTTAAACATAATCAAGCATTAAATCGTTGATTTTGTTGTTGCTGAACAGTGGCAAGCGTCGTTTTAAGTTAATAGACTAGAGCGATTAAATAATGTGTGCAATACTCATACTGTTATGCCTTACAGTGTCTAAACTCAATGCAAAATCAAAACATCTGCTCGAGTGCTTCTACATCAAATTTGATTCATATTTTGGATTGTTCTTACATTTGTTGTTTTTTCTAAAGAATCATTTTAACTTATACTTTTACTGCAATCAAAGACTGGTTATAGTATTGCCCTTCACAAAGGTAGTACCTAGTACTGTGAGTGTAATGCCAGTGATGGTCCTTGATTGGAAAATAAAAGTTAATATATTCTATTTTATTTTAAGCCAGAGAACCAGGCTATTATATTCTATCTTTATTTTTTTAAATAATAAATATTGACGCATTCACTTTTATTTAAACGTAATCAAGCATTAAATCGTGGATTTTGTTGTTTTTGAACAAATTAGATTGTAAAAAATAAATAAAATAAATATGTTGAATTAAATGGACTGAGCCTGCGAAAACAATGAATAGAATAGAAGAGAAGAGAATCGAAAACAAAATTTACATGTTTGTTATATTCAATGCACAAGACCTCGCTTCGCTCGGTGAAATTAGCTGTATAACGTTGCTTCGCTCGATGTAATCTCGGTGGTATTAGCTTTATTTTCCTTCGAATAACACCTCGCTCCGCTCGGCGTTCATGTGAGGTTATAACGACGAAGATTTTTATTGTCTTAGTATGGTAATTTCAGAAAATCAATAACGCGTTAACCGTAAGGCAGGCTTACGCTCGCGATTAGAAGAAAAAGAATGGCTGTGATTTCTTTGTTTACACCTTATCGTTTTATGTAGTTCGTTGAAAGCAGTAAAGTAGTTTTGAAGTTATAATAGCAATTTCACTATACTGACCCGATAACCTCGCCAAAACATATGTTTTTTCTGCATAGAAATTGATAATAAGGCATATAATAGAAGAAAAAACGTTTGTCGGGAATATAATAACATATTTTATTTTATCTCGATGAGATCCTTTTTATATTTTCACTCAATGACATGCTTCTTTCGTGAAAATGTATAGTTTTCTCCCTTGTTGATGAAATCATATCTCTTATTTACTCCAAAACATCAATTACCTCTATTTTTTATATTGTAGAAATAATAACGTCATTTTCATTATTCGGTGTTTATATTTCTATAAACCACAGGCGGGAATTGAATGTACTATACTAGTAGATTATATTGTAGAAATAATAATGTAATTGCCATTGTTCCAAGTTTATATTTTTATAAACCACAGGCGTGAATTGAATGTACTACACTTAGTCTAGTAGATTGTATTGTTGAAATAATAACGTAATTGTCATTGTTCAGTGTTTTATTTCATGGTACATGTGGAGTTTCGTCTCTTTGTCACTCCAAGTGACAATAAATATCTTCAGTCATGTCTCGAACTCGTGACAATATAGTTTGTTCTCGTGCTTCAATGAAAATAATCGGATGTGTTGTTTATTATCTATAGCGTTATAACACGACCTAAAACAGATCATCAATATTGCAGCGAATACCATGATTGTAGATGTTCTCTTGCACAAGTAATATTATTTCAAAACTGCCACATTTCTTGATACAGATCTGAAAGATAAATAGCAAAACATTATAAGATTAAAGGAAATTGTGTAAACAAGAAAATTCAGCAACTAATGAATAGGCTGAATACATTATGGAACATGGTTTACGGCAGTTAGTGTACTTCTCGTGAAAATCTCAAGTTTAATCTTAATGATTATAAACTCGAGACTGCTACCTTTCTAGATAGACAGACAGACAGACAGGCAGGCAGGCAGGCAGACAGGCAGGCAGACAGACAGACAGACAGTCAGACAGAAAGAAAGGCAGGCAGGCAGGCAGACAGACAGACAGATAGATTTCGGCAAATATACAGATGTGCATACATGGTTATAAAAATTGTGTTAAACACAATGTATAAAATAAAAAAATAAATTGCATTCATGAAGTATAAACCATGCTTTGCACATCAACGCCAAGGATAATACAAAAAAAGGGAAAATGATTTTCCGTTATTTCCATTGTGGTCCTTATATCTTGTTTGTGTTTGTTGCCTTCAGGGGATCGATCCTCTTTTCAGCATTTATTTTCTTGTTTCGTTAACTTTGCGCCTTTTTTAGGATTTGTTTCTTTTTTATTGATATATACATGATCCTCTCTGTGTTAATGCTCCTAGTTTATTAGTGAATCTAACCTGGAGGGGATTTCTTTATTTACACTGTCCCGTTTTATTGGGATGACAATAGGGTCAGTGTGCGCCCTAGAATCTGGTTTAAACTCCAAGCGGCCTTTTGTGGTAACTGACCGCTCCAAGGCAGTAAGCCTATTGTCATCCCTGTTATACTAGTGATGTCATGTACCTTGTCTTTTATTTTTTCCTTGTAATTTTTGTTTGTTTTGTGATTATTTGCTTTTGTTGTTGTTGTCGTTGTTGTTGTTCAATGTATGTTCTATGAATACTACATTTCCTGTTACTGTTTTTCAGTTACTTGAGTTGAGTTGTTGCGATCGATATTTTACATGGATCAGTTATTTTAACTATTAAATAACATAATATTATCATAATCTCAATATTTTATTCAGATGTGTTCTCACTATCACGACCTTGATAAACATGAAAAGGGAAGGTTGTGAAAGTGAAACAAAATGTAATTGAAAGAGTATGAAAGTGGAACTTTGGAAACGGCCGAACACGAAAAATACGAAATATTGCAGTCTCGGTTTGACCGAGACTGGTCATGAACGGTAGTGAAAATGCTTGCTACCGTTCACGCCCTCTAGCCCCGGGTTGAGCAGAACTTAATATTCATAAAAAAAATAGTACAGAATTTTAACCATCCCGAAGATGGCATGCATATGGCGTGGACATGCCATATTTGAAGGTGGTACATGTATACTCGTTGGTAAAACGATAAATAAAAAGGTTTTTCGGCTGTGCTCTGTGATATATGCATGTGTTTGAATACATTTCTAATTCACAGAAAGTTGTACATGATCTACATAAGGCAAACATCACTTAAGATTTGTAGGAATTAAATAACCTGGATTTTGAAAGATGTACCAATTTATTAAAGAAATAACGATTGACGCAAAACACAAACATCAACATGTATTTTGGACGGCAGAGCACATGCTGCTTGTCGAATATACTCTTAATGTCTGTCTTATTAATAAGAACGTGCATTACGTGGTTCGAGTATTAACTTTCATACCCCATCCAACCCCTTCTCCAAGAAGCGAAAACGGGGTTGGCTTGGGTATGAAATAAAACATTATTTCGGATTAAAAAGTTTTAATATCGTAAAATTAAAACATTTAATAGGTAATATCGCATTTTTTCAAGAAAAATGTTTTTAAACGTGTTTTATGGTCTAAATATCCGTTATAAAATATCCTGCTAATATAAGTTTTCCCATCGCTCAATGAAATTAAAGTGGGACCACATAATGTGGTTTAGGCAACAACTAAAAGCCAGAATAAGACAAAATGCCTTCTGCGCGTTGCATATACTCAGCCTTTTATTGGCACATTATTCAAGTTCAACACAGTAGCTTTTGTGAATTTATATATGTTTTATTTGTAAAGCTATCGTTTATACTATAACAAAAAAAAGCTATCGTATACATTATTTTATTTTGTTTTCAGAGAGGCATTACGATTATATTAATTGTATTTGTTTTGGATAAATTGAATAATATGTACGGTTATGTTTCACGCCTGCTTAGTTTTGGGATGGTGAATAAGTGAGCAGGACATTTAACATTTATGATTTGTGAAAAACAATAATATAATATATTTAAATGCATTTAAAGACAATTAACACATGCTGAAATGAATAGATTCTATTAGCGAGCAATACGAGAAACGAACAGAAATTTAATTTTGAAATGCATTTCATTTTCGTTTAGCATAGCATTATATCTGGATTTTTTAACACTAACATTCATATGTGACTGCCAGACACATGTGAACACCAAATATCTATTTATGCAGTTAGAATATAATAGACTAATACCACCGTGTTATCGTTGGACAAAATAGAAATAAGTTATCATGTTTCATTAAATAATCATATAGCTCCATACGCGGAAGGAACAAGGATCACTGCAAGTCTTGGAATTTGCATAAAGAGCTACTGTAGTTGTATAATCGTTATATACATAAGAAAATATGTCTAAGGTTGCTATTCATGCTGAAAGGGTCTTCCACGGGGCATTTAAGAGCATAATACCAATGTATTACATATCCATGGGCGAAAGATTGGGATTTCCCAGTGAAAAAATATTTATAATCGAAAAATATTAATAACTAACTCCGAACACAAAAATAAATAACTGTGACGTTGAGTTATGACGTCAATAACGTTTTGGTGACGTCGACGTCATCCGCTGATAACGCTAAATAAAGCGTATAATTCTGGTTAGAATCATACATAATCTGATTAAAAATGTAATAAATAGATTATTTAACTGTTGTGATCGATTATATGGAAATTCTTCACTCGATGGTAGGCGTGTGTTGTTTTTTCACTCACTCGTTTACGCTCGTTCCCCACGCCTATCCTCTCGTGAAGGATTTCCCTATAATCGATCCCAGCAGTTAAATAATCTCTTTATCCCTTTTATTCTGAAATATAATTTCACCATACGCTTTAATTGACCCCCAATGCTTTGATCTCTATGCAATATCCATTAAAACAACAATACATTTGCAGAATGCATTATATCTGTCTATAAATAGCTTCTTGTAGGCTATACTTTGTCAACATTCATTCATTCTCAGTTAAACTATACTTCAGCTTGTAGCTAAACAAATCATGATCCCTAAAGATAGTGGTCCCCCGAAAGGTAACTTCCTCCACAGCCGCGCCATACATATTTATTTTACCTTTTCCCTTAAATTATTTCCTTGGAAGGTCCAGCTGTTTAATCTTGTTAATATGCCCTCAGATAGTATCACGTTGTGTGCGGGTATGTGTATATTCCCTCTGTTACAGCCGCATGGCTCCGGCTATATTTATCCCGGAATCAGAAAGTGGACTGTGTATCAACGTCATTTTACTGATCATAAAACAACTGTAGTAACAATACCGGGACGCAACAATTGGTATACAGACAATTTATGGGTCTTCTACTACTTGAATTACGTATCAGTTTTAAGGATACAATCTACCAAAAAAAATGATATGCGCATGCGCGTAGAACTGGTTCTAACTGGTTTTTACTATAAGAATTAAAAGTGAATTTATGGGATACGGTTTATAAATCTGTTCTTAGCTGGAATATAGCTGGTGCCAAATAGGTATCGTCACTGATTATTGATTGATGTTAAACTTTATTAAAGGGACAAACGGCAATCATGATTTTTTAAAAGCTTGTAGCACCCCATTAGTTTTTCTACATAACTTGCATTTGTTCAATTATTAATATTAATTATAAGAATAATATAAAAGAAATTGTTTTTGAATATTACTGACTGTTTGTATGTCTAACATCTAACATCTACACACTGTTCGTTTATTTTTATCATATTCATTCCCCTTACTGTTTTCTTATGTAACTGTTCTGACCGACGTGTGATACTTTGTATCACTGTTTTCTTGTTGTATTTAGACTGAGCACAAACGTGTGTATTATTGTCTGTTACTTTGTTCTAAAGTAGCTATCCCGCAAGCTAAGCAAAATATTACAGTATATGTATACCGTTTCTAAATATAGATATAAAAATCGAACAGGAAACGTAGCATTCAAGGACGACAGTCAACCACAAACAAACACAGAAACAACGAACAACTTTAAAGATGAATAAAAGGCCAAATAAGACATCACAAACACAAAAGGGTTGACAATAGGGCTACCGCCTTGGAACGGTCAGTGGCAAAAAAGGCCGCTGGTTCTTTAAACCAGGTTCAAAGGTGCACCAAACCTCACAATTACCCTAAATAAAGAAATCCCCACCATGAACTATTTTCTAACCAGCAAGGCAGCATTAATAGGCAATATAAGTAAAACACAAAGATGCTCGAGTATATATAAATACAAAACAACAATTGTCTAGAAAGCCACAAAGAAGGTATTCAATGACTGGCAGATGCCAGAGCAACAAGAGAACAAACCATTGAGGGCACGACAAGACAAGATTGCAAATAAGTTAAGGGCCATCCCTTCTTTATTTCAATAAGATTAAAGTTCGCATCATCGCACACAAGTTTAAATACGCATTGCAATCAAAACTGGAAACTGTTTCATCGTTCTGTATTCTTTAGGAACATTTTACAACATTTTTGAAAGTTCGGATTTTGAAATTTCAATAAAATGCTTTTTTTTTTTCACACAAATTGATTCATTAACACACATCTGTCACCATTTTCTTTAAAACAACTCTACAGGTAAGCATGCAGTGCTAAATATGCAACTAGGTCTTGACAATTTACTTCATTTTGGATGGGATAAAAAAATCTGAGATTTTTAAAACTGTTCGGTGTAGCAATTAAACTGTCAAAGGTTAGCCAATTTTGGGGGGAAATTAAAAGTTCGCGCCCATAGTTCCATCGGTAAAAATAGTTTTAGTAAACTTTTGGTTTCGTTGTTTTGTGGCAAATTAATGAATTTTAGAAATTATCAAAAATCTCGGACTCTTTTTAATTAACAGAACAATTTATATCAAAGGTTTGTTCTTCCATCTAATGCAGAAGACCTGACCATGTCTAGTTTAATGCAATATTGCTTACATATTCTGTGTAACCGTTTGAAAATGGTATGTAGTCAGTTTCACTGGTAAGCATATGGAGGAATATTCTTATGGTCCTTAACTTATTTTGAGGAGTATATATATACTTGTCAACATTCAAAAGTACCCAACTAAGAATATGTCAATAATATTCCAATTGTTTCGCATATTTCAAGCTTGATTAGAGATACGGTTGAACTGCAAAAAAACAAGTTTAAATCGTCTGCTCTGAATGCATGAAAAAAATGTAAACTTTAAAATCGATGTGTTTCATTAGAAATAAATTATAACACTTATACAACTGGATACATAGGAATTTGTTAAGAACTTTGAATTAGTGCAGCGTTCGATGTTCCTAATTCTAAAATATGCCAGCTAAAATTAGTTTGACATCAAGTTTTACTAGCATTACCACGTCAAATGCGTTTGCAAAAGACATTTTCGAAATATTTAATGTTAACGCTAAATTACAGTTTCTTGAATTTCAAACGATATTCAATTAAAAGGTAGGTAATTTAGGATTACTCATGTTCGATTTTATTATAGACAGAACATCTGCAATAACTGGGTCAATTTTTTTTTATGGTTTATTTTATATAATTTCCTACCAAGTTTACTAAGCGGACTTTCATTCACGTTATGTGTTTTATTAGCATATTTCACGTTTTCATATAAAGAGAGGGTAACTCTAAAAATATGTTGTTCAGTATATATAACATAATTACACATTTTTTCTAAATCAAGTCTCTATAGACACATTATAAACGGATATAACAAGCCAGGCCAAACCCCTAAACGTTGAAACGTCGAATTACAGTCGACATTTGGATGATGTTATGAAATGGTTTATTATTTCAGAAATGATGTATTGTCTGCACTCGCTGGAAAAATGGTCTATTCTACTGACCACTTTATTTCACATAAAATAATAATAATAATAATAATAATAATAATTGCGTAAAACTGCACCAAACGTTTGGAATACATGTATAAAGAGCACAATTTCTGCCGTATTCATAATTTTCACATGACATCATCAAAATAATTTCACCCATCAGTGATCAATAAAATAAAAGACTTCCACATTCTGGTAGTGGGTAAACTCGGTGTTTATCTTTGGTGCTCAACTGA
This sequence comes from Cyrtodaria siliqua, assembly GCA_037043455.1. Classification (NCBI taxonomy): domain Eukaryota; kingdom Metazoa; phylum Mollusca; class Bivalvia; order Adapedonta; family Hiatellidae; genus Cyrtodaria; species Cyrtodaria siliqua. Next base: position 64,146 of record JAWPHD010000533.1, on the reverse strand, counting down.
CTTTAGCCCTTTATAAAACTAGTTTGTAGTGATAATTAAATTGAAAGCTTTAATTTTTATGTACATCTATGTATCTTCTTTTGGTGTTGTCTGATTTTAAAACACCAATATGGATACATTAAATTTAAATCATGGTCTAATATTTTCATTTTTCATATAGAGATTGAGGATAAAGTCCGAGTAAACCCCTTTATTTTCACCTACTGAATATTTCAACCTATCGGAAGTTGACCGGATGTGAAAGTTATGAATACGTCTTCTTTCTAATAGTATGTTCATATCAATAGTGTTGAACTACTGTCATTCAATTCAATGGTTGACATTCAATGCTCGTGCCTAAAATGCGTATTTGGTTAAAATATTCACTCGACCATATCGGATCGATTTTGGATTTTTTTAAAGATGGCCGACCAATAGTCCTTAAGAGTTACCAACTCATAATTCATTTTACGCATATTCAATCTCGGGTATATTAAAAGCCAGTCAATAAACCTATACTTTTAATCGGCAAATATACATCATTATATGACCTGAACATAAGAAAAACTTTTGATAAACTGGTTTGTAGTGTAATTTTGCCGCTATTTGGCGTGTTAGTTACTTAAAAAATTAATGATATATGACTAAATTTGTCACTCACCGTGTTGTTTAATTCCTGGTTAGGCTCATGTTATGTGGCGGTTGTTCGAAGTACTCGAACGGTCGACATGTGGCTCGTCCGACCAAAATTGCAAAAACCGGGTCTCGATCTCCTGGCAATGGCATACAACGCAAACCCCGACTGCAACGTCCTTTGGATAGTCCGCAATATTCTCCCTCCAAGCGCGCGCATGTTAGACAGCACGCGCATATGCCCGGCTCTCGAACCAATTCACACGCACGAGGTATCATTGGACACATTATACGCGAGCAGCTCACACAGTCAAACACATTCCGTACTCTTTCAACTTCATAATTAGTCGAGAGAACAGTCGATATGGAAGCTATAAGTTGTGCTAAATACGTTAGTTTTATATACAGCATGGCAACGTCTAAATATGTTAACGGACTTGTTTCCTAGATCTAACTTCTGATTTATAATGTAATAATTTCGAGACGAAATTGTTGAAGAGTGAGGTAAGGATGTACACTGTGTACGACACATCCTGCTTATATAGATACCTTCAAATACCAATAACATTACCACGCCTACAAAGTTGTCGCTACTTCGAAAAGATTTGCAATTAGACGCCAATTAAGTTACAAGCTGCGTAGGCTAGCGCTAATGTCCATGGCGCATGCTCGCTTCTCTTATTTTCACTAATCTATTTTCTGCGAGGTTAAACAGCGTTCATCCAGCAGCTATTAACAAGATGTGTTTATTATGAGAATATCATATTAACAATGAACTCTCTCCAAATATGACAGAAAATAAGGTTGGTTACATGGTGTCTTACATCGTTTTCATCACATTTGAAGTTATATATGACGGTCAATTTGTTAGTGTCGGACATTACTGCATTTTAAAACAATACAAAACAATTAAAATGACATTAGAATAGCATAACAATCAATAAAACCATTAAATGTTGCCATTAATTTTGTTTTAAATAATGTATTGTAGCTCAGTTGTTTAATAACTAATGGTAATTAAAGAGGTATTTTGCCATTACTTTTCCCATTAAAAATACATTTATGTAATATATGCATTAAGACCTAAGTGTTAGGCTAAATAAATTAATGACCCATTACATCATGCTTCAATTCAAAGTAATGCCCATTACCTGCAAATAGTAATGGCAATTACCGTTTATGTAACAACATAATAATCTTTTTTTCTTTAATTTTACTTGCCAATTAAAGAAAAAGTTGCAGGTCCATACTTTTGTTCTCGAAGAAAAATAATAGGCAATATAATATCAGTAAATATAAAAACAAACATAGTTGGCATTAAATTCCAAGAAATCATTTGTTTCTCACCACCTAAATACATATATATATAATGTTACGACGACCATTTCAATTTCCTCTCATGTACACTTTTTCATATTTGTGAAGCATGTAGCCCTGCACCATACGACATTTAGTTTCATGTATTTGGCACCTTAAATTCGGTGTTGCGTGCAACAAGCTAGTAGAATCACTCACCGTGTCACATATCTACCATTCTGCGAAGCGCTGATGAAGTATTCGCCTTTTTGTAGCCTTAATTCGTGTTCTTAATCTGCCAAATTGGTTGTTGTCCATCGTTCCTGTTTCTAAAATATCATTCGGATATCTTTTGGTTTCTTCATCCGATTTCGAAGTACAGCGTTCTCGGCAAAACATTCATGACAAAAATCCTTACACGGTGGTAGCACCCCCGGGCGGCCGGTGGGTAGCCGCTACAGTATATATATATATTATTATAAGAAATCTAATTTCAGCTAGCTATATATATATATATAGCTAGCTGAAATTAGATTTCTTATAATAATAAACATTCTATGGCCATTTCCCTATTTCCTCTATTAAAAAACACATTCAGCTGTTTTTGAATTTTGGTCAGGAAATAAAGAAACGCACTGGTTTCCACAAAACTGCCAAATATATAGATATAAGAAAGTTTTATGTATCAAAAGACAACACAGGACCACTACTTTGATATGTGTAGCAAAAGGTAGATACAAAAGACATGTAGCATGCAAGGACCACAGTCAACCACAAACACGCACAGAAACAAACAGCAACTACAAAGATGAAAAAGGCAAGATATGACATCACAAACATAAAAAGGTTGACAATTGGACTACCGCTGTGGTATAGTAAGTGAAAAAAATAAATTAAACCAGGTTCTATAAAGCGTCAAGGCGACAGTATAAATAAAGATATCCTCGCCAGTTTATATTCTTTAACAAACAAGGCAGCATTGCTCATTGGAACGGTCAGTGACAAAAAAGGACGCTGGGTGTTTTAATTAGGCTCTGGTGTGCACCAAACCTCACTCTCACCATATTGTCATCCTAATAAAACGAGACAGTGTAAATAAATATCATATATCACCATGTTTACTATTTAAATTGATAACGTTAGGTTCTTGTTGGTTTTCAAGGCGATGTCATAAACATAAATGACGTGCTCCGTGTTGGCAACAGAGGGGTTGTAAAAATCGTATATTTCATGAAATCTATTATCTATTTCAAATAATTTTATATTTATATTTACTGACAGGAAAGTAAAAATGTAGACCTTTATTGCCATATAATTTAATTTAATTGATTTATAAAAGTGTATTAACTATTAAAAATGTCCACGTAATATTTGAACTTCCCTCATATGTGCATACTGCCAATGAAATATATATTAAAACATAATATAATATAAATATAAATTCAATCTTATTTTGCCCAATTCTTTCAGTGAAATGTCACTGTTATTTCGATGAAATTTCAGTGAACATTTTTACTGGGGCAAGCTGCGCTATATATAGTGATCTTGATTTTTTGCTGATTTTTTGTTGCATGTACTTGCAATTGAAGGCCATTATTTGTGTTCATTTGACTAAACAATAATGGTCATTACTTTAATGATCAGACTGTCTCAGTTGATGGCTGCTGTCTAAATACTGGTTATTAATGGAAATTATTTAAGTAATGCTCATTATTTACCATGTTCGATCAGTTCAGTAATGGCCATTATTTTTGTACAGACATATTAAAATATAGCCTTAATGGGTTGTGATTAAACGTGTATTTTCACTGGCAATAATAATTTTGTTTTTAAGGAATATTAAATTTATTATCATGATTATACTGGTCATTAATTTAATGGTAATGGTCATTATCTATTAAATAAAGACCTCATACCATTGGTATTTGCACCATTAAATGTGCCATTTTAATGGGTCGGCTACATAGAACATATAGTAAAATTTCCCATTAAAAACAACAATATTAATGGATTTGAGGTAATGGGTAAATAATGGTCGATTAATGGGTGAACATTCCAGTAGTGAGACGCAGGCCAAGCACTATTTCCTGATTAGAATCAATACTATTTACCTCCCGCCATCCCTTAGAATCGACATGTTTACAGAAAATAAGGATAATATTGGAAAATCGAGATAGAATTACTATCAAATAGAAACAAAATCATGTGATACAATACAATCAAACAATTCTTACAACTTCCTTAAAATGTTATTATATAACAGAATAACTGAATTAGCAAGCATCGTCTTACAAAGCGATTAAGATATAAATAGTTACGATAAATGTGTCTCACATAATTCTAGGAGTTCCAGAAGGACTACATTCCGTGAACTCTGGCAGCATGAAATGTAGTAATTAGGTCAAATTTGTGAACATTTAATACACTATATAGAAGATACTGTACACGGAACGAAGGGTTCGATCGTTCAGTATCAGTCAATATGTCTGGCGACCGTAAAATATCTGCCAGTACATCGAATCAGTAATGTTTTCATTTCATCCCACAGGGATTGTATGACATTCACAGATCCCGTGTTGCGTGACTTTGGTTGACTCTGGTCCTTGAATGCTACTTTTGCTGTTCGAATTTTGTTTTCGCAATAGTGTTGTTTGTGTCGTGTGGCGACCGAGAAAAGCCTCCCCGTACACTCAATCAATATCTTTCATCCAAATGGGACTGTACGGCATTCATAGATCCAGTTGTGCGTGTTTTTGGTTGACTGTGGTCCATGAATGAAACATTTCCTATTCGACTTTCATTGTCACAATTGCGTTATGTGTGCCGTGAGGCGACCGTAAAACATCTTGTGGTCCTTGACTGCAACATTGCATGTTCGACTTTCATTGTTACAATAGCGTTATGTGTGCCGTTTGGCGACCGTAAAACATATTGTGGTCCTTAACTGCAACATTTCATGTTCGACTTTCATTGTCACAATAGCGTTATGTGTGCTGTGTGGCGACCGTAAAACATCTTGTGGTCCTTGACTGCAACATTGCATGTTCGACTTTCTTTGTCACACTAGCGTTAGGTGTGCGTTGTGTCGACCGCAAAACGTATTGTGGTCCTTGACTGCAACATTTCCTGTTCGACTTTCATTGTAACAATAGCGTTATGTGTGCCGTGTGGCGACCGTAAAACATCTTGTGGTCCTTGACTGCAACATTGCATGTTCGACTTTCTTTGTCACAATAGCGTTAGGTGTGCGTTGTGTCGACCGCAAAACATATTGTGGTCCTTGACTGCAACATTTCCTGTTCGACTTTCATTGTCACAATAGCGTTATGTGTGCCGTGTGGCGACCGTAAACATCTTGTTGTCCTTGACTGCAACATTTCATGTTCGACTTTTACATTTACTTTATTTTCATACATTTATTGTAGCTTAAAGCTAGACTTCGTACAGGTAAAATAATATTTGACTGAAGCGGGATTTGAACCAGGGACCTTGCGGTTTTAATTGTGATACATGAAAATATTATACAAGAAGTATTAATACTACACCACGAAATCGTGTTGGAATGTTGTAGCATGTCTAACACCAATCAGTCATTACGTAATTACTATAGAGAACCCACGCTATTGAAATATGGATAAAGCGATAACATGGCTTATTTTATTTAGAAATGATATCTCATTTAATCTAGATGGATAAATGGACCATTCTATTGACCAGAACAACTTTGAGTACATTTGTACCAAACTTTTAGGATATAAAGGGAACAATTTCTGTCATTTAAGTATTCCTTCTGATATTATGTTCACGTGAATAGTGTTGACTTAAAGTCATGTACTATATACATGGTTGGCATTGCTCATGCCTAAACTATGGATTTGGTTGAACATTTCACTAGACCATATCCCATCCATTTTTGAATTTTGTTTTAAGATGGCGGATCAATATTTCTTAAACTATAGTTATGTTGAAATATATGCATTTGTACACACAATGTGTCTAGATTAGAAAAATAAAAAAACAAAGTAAAAGAAATGTCATTCTGACCTGGCCTCCATTTACAGAAAACCACGACCAAAACCAGGTCAAGATGACCCAGTGACCTATACGTTAGATATTTAAGTTAGAATTTCACAATTGGAACATATTATTCGAATGTCAAATGTATTTCAATTACCCACTCGTCTTTGAACATGTTGCATTCAAAGGTTCTTAGAGGAACTAAGACTACCTATCATGAAACACATTCAAGTTGGTTGACACTTCCAAGTTGGTTGACTCCTGAAATAAAAGAATCAAGGAATAAAAGAGATTTCTATCATAAGACAAAAGATTTTGTCCAGTATAAACATTGGAGAAATAAAACAAATATTCTCATTGATCAAGCTAAAAAGGATTACTACACCAAAGCCATAGAAGATAACAAAAACTCTGGGACCATGTGGAGGTATATAAATGAACTTAAATCAGGGAAAACTTAGTCAAAACACCCAAACAAAGTAAAAATTGGTAATAGGTATGTCACATCTAAGAAAGATATTGCTGATGAGTTTAATGATTTTTTCACAAATCTTTCAAATAATATTTCTGATTCTAATGAAAGTCTTAATCTAGAAAAACTAAGGGATTTTGTTCGACAAAAAATGCCAAATAACAAGGAATTTTCTATTAGAAACATAACCATGGATGAAGTTCTAAAATACGTAAATCAGCTTGATTCTACAAAGTCAACTGGTCTAGATGGCATAGGCCCTCACATTTTAAAAACGGCGGCGCCAGTTCTTGCAAAATCGATATGTCACATTATAAACATTAGTATTATGACATGTGTATTCCCAGAAAAATTAAAAAATGCAAGAGTAGTTCCTATATATAAATCAGGTGATGCTAATGATCCCGGTAGTTACAGACCAATTTCTATTTTACCCACATTATCAAAAATACTAGAAAGACATATAGCCAATCAGTGTATTGAGTATCTGGAAATGTATGGTCTAATTTATAGGGGACAGTCAGGCTTTAGAAAATCTCATTCCTGCCATACAGCATTAACAAAGTTAACAGATATGTTACTGCAAGAATTGAATAATGGACATGTCACTGAACTTGTTTTTATTGATTTCAAAAAGGCATTTGATCTAGTTAACCATGAACTTTTGTTGGCAAAACTTAAAAGTTATAATTTTGATAAATGCACTTTAAAATGGTTCAACTCGTACCTTACAAATCGATACCAGAATATACAAATTTCGACAGAGCTTTCAAAGCCTAATCTTATAAAAACAGGGGTACCACAAGGGTCAATACTTGGACCACTTCTATTTATTATGTTTGTCAATGATCTACCAATTTATGTAGAAAATGCAAACACAGACATATTTGCTGATGATGTAACATTGTCTACGTCTGGTCCTAATCTTGAAATTATACAAGAAAATAGCCAGCTTAGTCTCAAACAAACAGAGCAATGGGCTAAGCAAAATAAAATGTTAATAAATGAAATGAAAACAAAATATATGATTATAGGTACATCTCAAAAGTTGTCTAAACTTAATAATGAAGTAAAACAATTATATGTTAACAGTACAGCAATAGAAAATGTACAGAGTCAAAAATTATTAGGGGTATATATTGATAAAAACCTGTCATGGGACGTCCATGTTGATAATCTTTGTACTTCTTTAACAAACAAAACTAATCTTTTGTGCAAAATCAAGAAATTTCTCACACATGAAACAAGAATTATGTATTACTATGCATATATACAACCAATTTTGGATTATGGTGACACTATTTGGGGAAATTGCTCTAGCAACAATATTAATAGAATCCAAAAAATCCAAAAGAGAGCTGCTCGGATCATCCTTAATAAGCCATATGATGCATCTTCAAAACCCTTATTTAAAGAGCTTAAATGGTTAAATGTCCATGATCGAATACAATTTCATAAAGCAGTGCAGGTTTACAAATGCGTCAATAATCTTGCTCCAGACTATCTTACATCTTTGTTTCAAAAGGTTCATTCCTCTTATAAATTAAGGACTTGTTCAAATGGTGATCTAATCGTCCCGAAACATAGGCTAATTATATACAAACAAAGTATTCGTTATTCTGGTGCTGTCATATGGAACTCGATCGCACCTCCAATGCGACAAGCCAAACATATCAAAGAATTTAAAAAGAAATATTATTCCTATCTTTTAGGTAATACTAGTTAATTTTAATTTGCTTGCATTTGGTTAAGTACTTTAAAATAACTTTAAAAGATTTATATATAGGGACTTTTGATTTTACTACAGTAAACTCTTCAGAATTGTATAATATTGTATGTATATAACCATGTGTGTGTGTTACATGTTTCTTCATTTGATGGCCTCAAGGGAGAACAATTTGTAAATTGATTGAGTTACCATCATTAAATAAAGCATTTATTATTATTATTATTATTATTAAACATTCAATAGACATGATATTTATGACATTAAATGATTAAACAAGAATACAACATGCATAGAGAAAATCTAACGTGCAGATATACACCTTTCACAAACATCATCATGTGTATAGTAGTTTGTTAGTGCATTCTCATAATATATATTGTATTTACAGGCGATATATCGTGTATTTACGGACGGCTTATCGTGCTTGTTACCTATATCTCAATGTTTATATGTTGCATGTTTATTATTGATTTGGACTTGAAGAACAGTTAAAATAAGTATAGATGTAAACATGTTTACCATTTATGCAAATTATTTATGCAAATGCATATATGATGAAATTTGGACTGTTATAGTGAGGAAGTTTTTGGAAAAATCTTTGGCAGTATATAAACAGACTCTGGGAGCAGCTCATCAGTTCAGTTCGTAAGATTAGTATTCATTATAAAGTAATTTTGAATTAAATGCTTTTAGAAAAGTAAAATATTTGTGAGAGGATATCATAATAGCAGTGAAATTGGATATTTGGACTAAATCGGAAACATTTGAAATTAATTTGGACTGAAAGGAAAATTAATATTTACATTAAAGAGACACTTACTGTGTTGGATTAAAGAGACACTTACTGATTTGGATTAAAGAGACACTTACTGTTTTGGATTACAGAGATACATGCTAATGTGAATTAAAGGAACATTGGATAATTTTATCTGGACTTAATTCACAAATTGGATACTAATGAAAAACTGGATTTGTGTATTCTGTAAGTGAATATTTTATGTAAATAAATGGGTTAATTATATTTTTGTGTTGCTGGTTTTGTTTACTTTCACCTTACATTTAAAATTGTTAACAGAAATTGGCGGGCTGGTCCGGGATAGAAACATTTTTGGTGCTTTAATCATTTATACATTGCTTTTGGCAATCATAAAATGATCAATAAATATAAAAGCACACAAATTAATTGTACATTTTGTACATTTTTAATATTATAAAGAGCGAAACCAACTACAATCAAAATGTTTTTTAAACTTGAGAGATGTGTTGCTACGCCTACACAGGAAGAGTTTGATTCACTTGAAAGATGAATTGCTCTTGCTTGCAAAACATTATAAGTTATCGAAATGTAAATCTGCTATGAGAAAATCTGAGATTAAAAATATTGATATGCAATTTTTGGTTGATGAAGACATTTTTAGAGAGGAAGCATTAAATTTGTTAACAGAAATGATTTAAAATGAAAAGAAATTGAATAACAAAATACAAACAAAATTGAATTGAGGAAACTAGAAAAAGGAAGAAAGCGAAAGAGAAAAAGAAATAGAATTGGAGAAATGGCACGAAATGAGAGAAAAAGAAATGAAATTACAGGAAGAAGAAAAAAGGAGAGAATTTGAATAAGAGAAATTGCTGAGAATTTGAAATGGCCAAACGAACATTGGACGTTACTGTTACCGAGTGTTTTAACTGAAAAATACCGTGAGGTTAAGAATCAGTTAATTGTAGTTCCTCATACCAAACTGTTAAATATGCTATCTTAAAAGCTTATGAACTGGTACCAGAGGCATATATATAGACAGAAGTTCAGAACTCGTAAGAAAGAAAGTGATCAAACACATGTTAAAATTTGCTCGAACCAAAGAACAAATATTTGATAGATGGTGTGCATACATGAAAATTGCGAGCAATCATGATAAGTTAAGGCAACTTATTGTAATTGAAGAATTCAACATGTGCATCAACAATGATGTTAAAACCTATTTATATGAGCAAAAGGCTGAAACTGTGGAAGATGCTGCACGTTTGGCAGATGATTATTCGCTCACAAGTTTTTTTTTGTTAAACATTCAAGCCCTCAGCAGCATTCTTCATTTAAGAAACCCTCTCACGCGTACGACAGTACTACTAAATCTCAGTCAGGTACATTAAGTACTAGTACTTCTACACATCAAGTATCTAATAAGAATACTGATCAAAATATTTATCTCAAATTACTTGCAATTATTTCAAAAAGAAAAATCACCTCATTCCGGAGTGCTACTACAAATCAGTAGTGTTATTACTTACTGGTCCTTCGGGATCATCAAGCCCAATAGCTGTGGCTTTAAAGTAGAATATCGCTTCAGCCGGTGCTAGGAGGCGTGTTGCACTTTGCATCACCTCTCATGAACAATAAAAGCGAGTCTACTACTTTTATCTCTTGTTTGTGTTTGTTGCTTCCAGTGGATCCCATTTACAGCATTTATTGACATTTTTACTAGCGTCTGTTTAGTGCTGCGTGGCGGCCGTAAAACGTCGCCCAGACTACAAATCAGTAATGTTATTACTTACTCATCGTCGGATACCCCCGTGTGATTTGTTCCGTTACTCTCCACGATCATGAATGGATGAATGGAGTATAACGTAATCAGTCAAACGTGGGTTTCGACGATGTTACTTACTGGCCCTTGGGATCATCAAGCCCAATATGTGTGAATATTAAATAGTAAAGTAAAATACCGCTTAAGACGGTGCAAGGAGGCGTGAGAGGTGTTGCACTTTACGTTACCTCCCATAAACAGACTCAATAAAAGCGAGTCTTCTACTTTTATCTCTTGTTTGTGTTTGTTGCTTCCAATGAATCCTAGTTTGAGTATTTATTTACTTTGAAAAAAAAGCAACGACAAAAAGAGGATATAAACCTACTGGTCGTACCTCTTTAAATTTTAAGAAATCCCTGTCTGATTCGGTTATGGAGACTTATGTATGAAACATTCATGTCTGAAGGTTCTATATCACTTATTGGTGAATCAACCAAACTTATCCCTATTTAAATATTACGCTGCTTTTTCTGAGAAGACTTATTCTGGTACTAATTGGCGGTTATTTGACTGTCCCTCTCAATAATACGTAGTTTTGTCACCTAGCTGGAGATAAGGTCGTGCTTGTATCTGACAAGCCTTCTTTGGATCAATACCCTGATCCCGTTGAACAGGAAATACCTGATTTGTATCCGGTTTGTGCATCTACTCGAGCTATAGCAAAAATAGCCATTGAGACTGACATTAACTTGGCTGATACTTTTATTGGTCAGTCTTATAATACAGAGGTTAATATTAGCATAATAATATTATTAAATATTATTAATATTGATATTAGCCCATCTGAATCTCAAACGGACTACAGTAAAAATAAAATTAACTTACCGGAACAGCCTGCTTCTGTTAGTTTGAAGATCATGTTTGTTTGTTTGTTTGTATGGTGTTTTTACGTCATGTTCAACACATGTAAGGTTATATATCAGGGTGATTATACCACATGACCTATGACGTCATTATTTCTAATTCTTGAAGAAAATTGTTTTAAACATTCGCCCACATTGAAAGCTTCAGAGTGCGATAAGATTTTTATTTCTTAACCATTTTCTACCTAAGAAAGCGCATTCGAACTATTTCCGCTACACGGATAAATAGTTTTAAGTGCGTGTACTATCGATACGGAGTAAAAAAAAACGGGTAAAATGGTAAACGTTGGCTGTGGTCCACAGACGTGGTAAACTATTCCCATAGGCTTATACAGCTTGATAAGACCCTAGTCAATATATTATATAAAGGATTTTTTTTTTGGATCAAGCGCTCTGTATTCCCTGTGAACACGCATACAATTTTCAAGATGGCTGTGACCTTATGCGCATGCGCAAACAATAACAAACACAAAAAACCTATGGCAACCTTTTTCACACTCAGCATAATCTTATAAATCCATATAGACACTCCACAACATACTTATCAAATAAGCCCGGTAATGGTGTGTGACAAGTTCTCAACACTGCCCATAGCTATAGCTACAGATTCATGAACTTGTGGATAGTCCCGTGAAGCATGAGCTACTTTTCTACCAAAACCATCATATGCCATATTACGTACCAAAACTTACATACGGAACTTACCTTTCGCCCAAAAATTTCCTCGTCCACGGTTTTGCAACGATTAGAATGTTTTCAAATGTCCAGTGTATATTATAACGTCGCCCTATTGTACACCAAAGTAAAATGGCGTTCATGAAAGCGTAATACCTAGCCTGCTACGCATGCGCGTCGGAAATAAACCGGAACCCAATAGTCTTTTTGTATTTAATAGCAATATACAGACGTTAAAGAATCTACTTATGCAATGGCCAACTATTCATCCATTAGTGTTTTTCGTACTAGAAAAGTATGTATAAAATATAGATATAAAATCTTCAAACTGCTTTAAATACCCTCAATGCTTGGTGCCTAAATAATGGTATGGTTTTAAACACAGAAAAAACTAAAGTGCTCTTAGTTACTACACCTCAAAAGCGTGCAAGACTTGTTAATAACAAATTATCATTAACATACAATAACATTGAACTGCAACTTACAACAGGTGATAAAATCCTGGGAATGCATATAGATGAACACTTGAAGTGGGATAATCACATTATGTATATTCGTAAGAAAATATCAACCAACATCTGGCTACTGTCAAGAATAAAATCATATATTCCTTTAAATTACCGGATAATATGTTATAAGGCATATGTTCAACCTCATCTAGATTACTGTTATATAATATGGGGAAATACAAAGAAAGCTAACATACAACTGTTATTACGTTTGCAGAGAAGAGCATGTCGTACTATTTTAGGCGACCAATATACCACACTAAATGAAGCACTAGTTATCATTAATTCCCTTAATATCGAGCAAAGGATATTTCTCCAAAAGGAAACATTTATGTATAATGTAGAGTATCAAAACATGCAGTCCCGTCATATATTTGTGATATGTTTCATCCTACTGTTATCTCGCAGAGAAATCTACGATCTGCTTACGAATTAAATTATAAAACACCAAGACCAAACAAAGAACTATTTAAAGGGAGTATGTCATACGCTGGAACAATTGTGTGGAATAGCATTCCTTCATATATTAGAGAATGTACTTCTTTAAAAAGCTTTACATCTAACTGCGTTAAATGGCTGAAAACACAATCATAGTGTAATTATTGTAAAAGTATTGTTATGTTTGGCAGTTTTAGATAATTATTGACATCTTGTGTACTGTGTGGTACTTTATTATGCACACCACCACCTCAAACCATGTATATAATTATGTATATATATTAAGAATGATGTGTGCATATAGTTGTAAATGTGTGTGCATGTGTATGTATTTGCATGTATGTATGCGCAATATTGTAAAGGAAATATCACTGTTTTGTTATATATGTTTTACATTGTACCTGTATATGTATGACTTTGCAGAGGGCCCCAAGGGAGATTAGATTCATTAATTCATTCATTCATATAAAAATCGAACAGGAAGAGTAGCATTCAAGGATGACAGTCAACCACAAACACACAAAGAAATAAAGAACAACTATACATAAACAAATAAAAATAAGACATCACAAACACACAAGGGTTGACAATAGGGCTACCGCTTAGGAACGGTCAGTGGCAAAAAAGGCCTCTGTGAATTTAAACCAGGTTCTATAGGTGCACCAATCCTCATCATCCCATTAAAACAGGACAGTGTAAATAAAGAAATCTCCGCCATGAACTATTCTCTAATCAACAAGGCAGCACTAATAGGCAATATAAGTAAAACACACAGATGCTCGCGTATATATAAATACAAAGAAAAAAATAGTCCAGAAAGCCACAAATAAGGTACTCAGTGAGACTTGGCAGGAGCCAGAGCAACAAGAGAACAAACCATTGAGGACACGACAAGTCGTTGTTTTAGGCAACATTTGGTTAAATCACCTGTCTTGAAATCAAATACTGTGAGTAGCATAATCTATAAATACAATGTGTACAGGTAGTTACCAATCAAATACCATGACCTACGTATGTAAATAACATAGGTATGCATTTAAGTTCTGCATTGATTATGAACATTGATTTTCATTCTTTAAAAACAACTTTGACAGGATTATTTGAGAGCTTAATTGATAGCACCAGCTAGGTAGCTAGCTAGAGATATCAAGGTAAATATATTGCAAGTAATATGTATACTGTTGAGTTCTAATTCCTGTTGGATTCACTTTGAAGTGCTCCAGTAAGACTGATTTATTTATACAATTTAGTTTTAAAATCATCAGGTTTGTGTTTCTAACTAGGATAATAACACGAGGTACTGCATATTTCATGTAAAAAATATGCAGAAGTGTTAGAGATATCCAACTTCGCATCTTGCTTTCCGGGGAACATAATACTTCGTACTTCGAAGTACTTCGAGTTAGTGCTGTTTTCGATGTTCCTAATTCTAAACTATGCCAGCTGAACTGATTTGACATCATGTTTTACTAACATTACTACAAATGCGTCTGCAAAAGAAATTTCGAAATATTTAGTTTTAACGCTGAAGTAGTTACTTGAAATTCAAACAATAATCCATTAAAGGGAGGTATTTTAGGATTATCTAAGTTTCATTTTCGTTTAGACGGAGAATCTGCAAAAAATGGTTCAGATGTTTATGTTTTTATTGATATATTATTTCATACCAATTTTAAGAAGAAATATAAAAAGATCGGACAGGGAAAGTAGCATTCAAGGAGGACAGTGAAGATGTTATATCTTAAAGCGGACTTTCGTTTTGTTCGTTGTTTCAGTTTGCTTTTATAACGAATTATGTTATGTGTTTTATCAGCAAATTTTATGTTTTTATATAAAGGGAAGGTAAGGGAGGATAAGGGAGGGTAAATCTCAAAAGATGTAACAATTTTAAAAACAATGTTTTACAATCTATCAGTCAAAACAAAATACTTATCACACAACTATTCAAAAATGTATTTAAAATAAGAAATTTTGGTCAGATACAAAAGTGAGTAATTTGGAAATGTGTTCAGTATATATACTTTGTAACAACTTGCTTAGCCATGTACACTTTTTTCTAATATATTATATTGAGAAGGGTCTTAACTAATGTTGTTAGAACGTGTGCAATACAATTTGTTTATATCAAAGCAATGACGCATGTGTGTACGAGTACACGTTTAAGAGTTCTACTAGTTAAATTGCCGGAGGATCTATAGACCTTAATATTAGACACACACACAAACATGTTTTACGTTCCATTATATCTTGAACTGTAACCACTTGTTTCATATATGTATCGATTCTTTCAAGCGCTGCAGATGTTCAAATAAGATGTGACAAGTAATTGATGTGGTGTAATCTGCTGACTAATATGTTGTGCGCGGTGACACAAAACAACAAGAGGCACAACAGGTCCTGTAGACGCTCTACTGGCCAAAACGGCCAAAACGAACATATCTTATTCAGCCTTTTTACAACATATATATTTAAATACATACAAAGTTAATAGGATCGGAACGAAAGAAATATTCTTATAGAATTCCTCTCCTTGGTCATGTTGGTATTTAACAAATACTAAAGATGTTGGCGGTAAACACACATTAATATGGAGATGACAGTTTGTTTAATTTATACATGTATCATTTGAATAGAAAGAAAATGATCGATTGGAAAAATAGTAGGACAAATGCTATAAGGAGACCATCAGCAAACTCTTGGTGACTAGGAGGAGGAGGAATGTTCACAACTGGCACGTGACACCTCAGATGAGGAAGTGTATAAGTAGTTTGATAGCAAATTAAAAGCGTTTACTTGACAGTAAGTATACTTGCACAGCTTCGACTTTCGACAGCAACGACTATTGCCACATCTCTTACATCGGTAAGAGACCGATGGATCTCCAAAAAGAATTGTTTTAAGTGAAACTGTGCATAACGGCACAAGGGCACGCATAACTTCATCTCGACTAGCTTGGTGTATTGGACAGTTGAAGAATTTTCGATTCCCCCATATCGACAGAGTGGGGATTCAACAATATTCTTTAAGAATAAGTCGTGGTTAAGGGAACTAAAATTCATTCGTAGACGAGAATGAAATTGCTGAGATTTTCTACTGCCATGGTAATAATATTTAGGTGGATGCTTAATGTCACTGCAGATAATTGTTTAAATGAGTTTAGCGATGCAATGTTTCTTATGTCTAGTGGGAGTTTGCTCCATTCGCGAAATGCCGAAGAAACAAACGAGTTCAGGTAAATATTAGTTCGAGCAGTAGGAGTTTGCAGATCAGTTACATTTCTCAAATTGTATCTTGATGATTCGCTAACTAGTAGTGGAACTAAATTTGAGAGGTATGGAAGGGTAGTGTGAGTAATAATTTTGTGAAGAAGTGTGAGCTTATGTTTAGTTCGACGAGAGCCGAGACTTTCCCAGCGGGATTCTTGATTTAGCTTGTGGATGGATCCGATGGATACTAGTTTAGTGGTGCCTGTAGCAATTCTAGCTGCCTCATTTTGTATTTTATCAAGTTCTAGTTTTTCATTTTCTGTACAGTTATCCCAGACGACATCAGCATACTCCAACATGCGTCTTATATAGGGTAAGTGTGAGGTTTGGTGCACCTTTGAACCGGTTTAAACCCCCAGTGGGCTTTGTTGCCACTGACCGTTCCAAGGCGGTAGCCCTATTGTCAACCCTTTTGTGTTTGTGATGTCGTTTGCATTTTTTATTACTTTTGCCTTCTCGTTTGTCTGTTTGCGTGTTTGTTTTTGTGTTGTGTGGTTGACTGTCGTCCTTGAATGCTGCTTTCCCTGTCCGATATTTTTATCTTTCTTTATATAGCTTGTGTAGATAATTTCCAGTGATTTTCTATCAAATTGAAAGTTTAGCCTTCTCATTATGTGTATTCGCGACCATGCTTTCTTTGTAACGTAGATGATATGTGAGTGCCAGCCGCAGTCGTTGGAAAGATAAACACCTAGTGTGTTTGTGTGAGAAAACAATTTAAATGTTGTGGTTATCCATAATTAAGCGTGGGTGGATAGGTTTGTTGACTTTTCTTGATATCAAAATAGAATCTGTTTTAGATGGGTTGAAAGTAACAAGCCATTTTCTTGCCCATTCATTTAACTTCACCATATCTTCGTTGAGAGCATTGGCTGTAGCCGGTGCATCATTGTTATGATCGACTATAAAAAAGAGACAAGTGTTGAGGAGAACTAGTCCGGACAAAAATCGTATATTAAAACGTTTTAAAGAGCTATAAATCCACCCAATATCATTCAACCAGAACACGACAACGATATGTGCAACTAGGCTTGATACTGATCATTACTGCCAAGTTTCATTGAAATCCAGCCTGAGATTCGGGAAAACTAGTCCGGATAAAGTTTGTGTATAAGGGGCCATAACCCTGTCAATTCTCATTAAACCGGAACATGGCAATGACATGCGCAACTAGGCTTGGTACTGATCATTCTTGCCAAGTTTTGCTGAAATCCGTCCAGGAGTTCAGAAGAGACTAGTCTGGACAATGTTTGTGTAGTAAAACATTTAAAGGGCCATAACTCCTCCAACAAAATCATTCCACCGGAACACGGCGACGATATGCACAACTAGGCTTGATACTGATCATCCTTGCCAAGATTCGTTGAAATCCGGCCAGGGATTAAGGAGAACTAGTCCGGACAAAGTTTGTGTAGTAAAATATTTAAAGGGCCATAACTCTGCGAAACATCTTTCAACCGGAACACGGGGGTTGATATCCACAACTAGTCTTCGTACTGATCATCACAGCAAGGTTTCGCTGAAATCCGCTCTGGGGTTCAGGAGAACTAGTGCGGACAAAGTGTGTATAGTAAAACTTTTAAAGGGCCATAACTCCACCAAATATCATTCAACCGGAAAATGGTGACGATATGCACAACTAGGCGTGATACTGATCATCCTTGCCAAGCTTCATTTAAGTCTAGCCATGGTTTCAGCTGAACTAGTCCATAAAATGTATGTGTATTAAAACCTTTAAAGGGCCATAAATCCGCCAAAAATCATTCTTCAACTGGAACAAGGTGAAGATATGCACAAGTAGGCTTGGAAAAATGAAGGCCCCATCATAACAATCTGGTAAAGTTTGGTAATGATCAGATGAAAAACGGGTGCTAGAATGTTGACATATCTTTCAATAATGCAAGGTCCACAACTGCGGTGTTGCTAGAGTGTTAAGACAAAATATAGCATTTTTTGTTAATTAAAGGGCAATAACTCCAGTGCTACTAGTCCGATCTGGCTGATTCTTTAACTCGTCCAAGCTTTCATTAATATTAACTATCTGGTAAAGTTTGGTAAAATCGGATGAAAAACGAAGCTGCTAGAGTGTTAACATCAAAAAGTTAACACATATTTCAATAATTCAAGGGCAATAACTCCGACTTTACTGGTCCGATTTGGCTGGTTTGCAAACTCCTCTGAGATTTTATTGATATTAATAATCTGGTAAAGTTTTGTAAAGATCGGATGAAAAATGGAGTCGCTGGATGTTGACAAGACAAAATATAGCAATTTTCGTTAATTCAATGGCAATAACTCCGGTGTTACTGGTCCGATCTAGCTGGTTTTCAAACTGGTCCAAGCGTTCATTGATATTAATAATCTGGTAAAGTTGATAAAAATCGTATAAATAAAAAATGTAGGCGCTAGAGCGTTGACAAGGCAAAATATAGCAATTTTCGTCAATTCAAGGGCAATAACTCCGGTTTTACTGGTTCGATTTGGCTGGTTTTTGAACTCGTCCAGCTTTCATTTATATTAATAATCTGGTAAGGTTTGGTAAATATCGGATGAAAAATGAAGGTGCTAGAGTGTTGACATCAAAAAGTTAACACATTTTTCAATAATTCAAGGGAAATAACTCCGGTGTTACTTTTTCGATCTGGCTGATTTTCAAACTCGTCTGAGCTTTCATTGGTATTGATCTGATAACGTTTGGTAAAGTGGAGGTGCTAGAGTGTTGACAATAGAAACTAGAGCAATTGTCGTTAATTGAAGGGCAATAACTCCGGTGTTACTGATCCGATCTGGCTGGTTTTCGAACTCTCCTGCGCTTTCATTGATATTAATAATCTGGGAAGATTTGGTAAAGATCAGATGAAACATGAAGGTGCTTGAGTGTTGACATCAAAAAGTTAACGGACGACGGACGGACGACGGACAAAATACCATGTTACGAGAAGGAAAATGGTGTACGCTGGGGTAACAATTCAAGTGTGCATGAAATAATTTAGGAACCAATTTCCAACCCTAAATGATCATCGAAAAGACATGGAAGGTTTGCTTATTTACTACTAACATGCTACATGACGGATTAGCTCACGTTGATAAACTGAGGCCCGAGTAACTTTTTCTCTTTGAAAAGCATTGAATTGAATTGAATTGGGATTTTAAGGCGCACCAACACAAGAAAGGTTATATGGCGCCTAACAGAAATGAATATGCCAGGCTCATCCTCCATGTACATCGAGATAAAATATGGAGAACGGGCCTAGAACCTTCTCACCCTGAACTGCAGAGTTGCTGCAAATTCTATTGTAGACGTTCCATTTACGCTGGAGCCACGTTATAGCTTTTCTGCCACTGCTCTAGTGATATGAGCGAGCTGAAACAATACAGGGGTCATGATGTAGACCTTTAATGAGCATGAACAAAAAATGATAAAATGAAGATGATTTTTTTTTTGTTGGGTGAGGGGAGGTGTGTTCTACCCTTCTGCCTTCCCCTCCAACGGGATCTGCAGTGGCCCTATTCTTTGCCCCGTAACCAAACGGGGGCCCCGGAACCAAACGGGTATTGAAATGAACACTATCAAGGGTATAGCTGTATATAATACTTCAAAATTTACTTTTATGAAGAAGAGGTAAGCCAATTAATAAGTTAGCTATACTAATTACAACACTTGCTGATACTAATTACAACACTTGATGATACTAATTACAACACTGATGATAATTCATTGTTTTTAGCTAAGAAAAAACACACACAAACACAACTAATGAAACACCTGCTTTCATGTTTTGTTATCATAATGTTGGTAATAAGAGGTCTTTTTTGCCACTGACAGTTCCACGGCGGTAGCACTATTGTCACTGTGTTCATATGCCTTTATTCTTTATTACTATTGCCATTCGTGTTTGTCTTTTTGCGTGATTTGGGGTTAACTGTTTTCTATGAAAGCTGTATTTCCTGTTCGACTTTTATACTTAGTTTTATACAAAGGCTGTATTGGGAGGACTTCATCAACTAAAACAAAATTGAATACCACTATTTTCTCATGCAATTGTATGTCTAAAAGATATGAAAGTGAACCTTTGGAAACGGCCGAACACGATTGAAGAACAATCGACTGTAGAGTTACAAATTATTTTAGAAATGAAATACTATATATTTACCTCAAAACGACTAAAAACACCGCTCTCCCTTACCCCAATGATATACAGACTAAGGTATCTGTATGAAACACATAGACAAATCGCAATTAGAAATAATCAACTAGAAAGATTTGAAAATTCATGGAGCAAGTACAAAACCATTGTAGATTAATCAGTATTATACTAACTCCTATCCATGCACTTCTCCGGGTACAATTTTTGAGCAAACCCAAGACACTGACAATTCGTAAATCAATTATATCAATATTGAATATTTAATACTTACATATACAATTTTTATAAGCAGATGGGCCTTTGAACAGCAATCAACTGTTAGGTAAAGAAGTTTTTTTTTTCCTTAAACAGAATTTTTCTTTTTCTACCTGAAATCATAATTTTTATGCTCCCTGCCATAACTGTACAATACATGTATATTTCCGTATTAATTGTAATTTCATTATGCTAAAATAGTATTTCATATAAATATTGCATGTAAATGTAAAGATATTGTAAGGTGTGGCAAGGGATGGTCCTCCCCGACCCTTGCTCCACCAATTGACGGGGAGACTAAACGGGTCGTCAGAAGACGGCTAAAAAAAAAAAAAAAAAAAAAAAACGATTGAAATTCGCTTGCTACCGTTCACTCCCCTTAGCCCCGGGTTGAGCAGTTATTTACAGTTAACTATAAAAATTCTCCCCCGTCCGCACCCATCCACTCCCCGCCGCCCTCCACACCCCTCCACCCTTAAATACAATAGGCTTGAAATAGGTCCTTAAATTCCACTCCCCAGGAATTAACCTTACAGCATGTTGAACAAAATCAGTTGTTCATGCAGTGTGTTGATTTGAGAGTATGATTTATTTAGCGAAAGATAATACGATATATTGAATGTAAAATATTGCTTAAGCTCCTTACACTCTAAACATGTTCATGTCCCATTTGGTTGAAGCAATGTATCCCCATTTTGAAAACCCTGCTTCCGATGAAAAATTCATTTAGCTAACATGACTGGGCCTGTAACTTTTCATTAATTCACAAGTATATATATTCCATAAAACATTTCAAAACACCTTCCTACAAAGCATTGTCATGCCCCATTTCGCTGAAGCAATATATCTGCACAAGAAACCCCCTTCCCGGAGAAAACTTCCACGTACCATGCATTATAACATGGTAAGAAAGTAACAAGTCATTGCCTATATATGGCCCTGTTTTAGACCGTATATAAATACTGAAAATGGGATCCCATGGAAGCAACAAACACAAACAAGAGATAAAACTAGCAGACTCGGTTGTATGCAGTCTGTCGTGAGAGGTAATATAAAGTGCGACACCTCTCGTGAACCCACTCCACTCACCCACCCTTTTCAAAATGCGACAGAATTTGCTTGTTGATCCCAAAGAACCAGTAAGTAAAACACTAATGATGTGTAGTCGGGCATCGTTTTACAGCCGCAACACAGCACTAAATAAACGATAGTGTGAATGTCAGTAAGTGTGAATGTCAGTAAGTGTGGATGTCAGTGAGTGTTGATGTCAGTAAGTGTGAATGTCAGTAAGTGTCAGTAAGTGTGAATGTCAGTAAGTGTGAATGTCAGTAAGTGTCAGTAAGTGTGAATGTCAGTAAGTGTGGATGTCAGTAAGTGTGAATGTCAGTAAGTGTGGATGTCAGTAAGTGTGAATGTCAGTAAGTGTGGATGTCAATGTCAGTAAGTGTGAATGTCAGTAAGTGTGGATGTCAGTAAGTGTGAATGTCAGTAAGTGTGGATGTCAATGTCAGTAAGTGTGAATGTCAGTAAGTGTGAATGTGTGGATGTCAGTAAGTGTGGATGTCACTAAGTGTGAATGTCAGTAAGTGTGAATGTCAGTAAGTGTGAATGTGTGGATGTCAGTAAGTGTGGATGTCAGTAAGTGTGGATGTCAGTAAGTGTAAATGTCAGTAAGTGTGGATGTCAGTAAGTGTGAATGTGTGGACAGTAAGTGTGAATGTCAGTAAGTGTGGATGTGTGGATGTCAGTAAGTGTGAATGTCAGTAAGTGTGAATGTGTGGATGTCAGTAAGTGTAAATGTCAGTAAGTGTGGATGTCAGTAAGTGTCAATGTGTGGATGTCAGTAAGTGTAAATGTCAGTAAGTGTGAATGTGTGGATGTCAGTAAGTGTGAATGTCAGTAAGTGTGAATGTGTGGATGTCAGTAAGTGTAAATGTCAGTAAGTGTGAATGTCAGTAAGTGTGAATGTCAGTAGGTGTGAATGTGTGGATGTCAGTAAGTGTAAATGTCAGTAAGTGTGAATGTCAGTAAGTGTGGATGTCAGTAAGTGTGAATGTCAGTAAGTCAGTAAGTGTGAATGTCAGTAAGTGTGGATGTAAGTGTGGATGTCAGTAAGCGTGAATGTGTGGATGTCAGTAAGTGTAAATGTCAGTAAGTGTGAATGTGTGGATGTCAGTAAGTGTAAATGTCAGTAAGTGTGAATGTCAGTAAGTGTTAATGTGTGGATGTCAGTAAGTGTAAATGTCAGTAAGTGTGAATGTCAGTAAGTGTGGATGGCAGTAAGTGCGAATGTCAGTAAGTGTGAATGTCAGTAGGTGTGAATGTGTGGATGTCAGTAAGTGTTAATGTCAGTAAGTGTGAATGTCAGTAAGTGTGGATGTCAGTAAGTGTGAATGTCAGTAAGTCAGTAAGTGTGAATGTCAGTAAGTGTGGATGTAAGTGTGGATGTCAGTAAGTGTGAATGTCAGTAAGTGTGGATGTCAGTAAGTGTGAATGTGTGGATGTCAGTAAGTGTACATGTCAGTAAGTGTGAATGTGTGGATGTCAGTAAGTGTAAATGTCAGTAAGTGTGAATGTCAGTAAGTGTGAATGTGTGGATGTCAGTAAGTGTAAATGTCAGTATGTGTGAATGTCAGTAAGTGCGAATGTCAGTAAGTGTGGATGTCAGTAAGTGTGAATGTCAGTAAGTGTGAATGTGTGGATGTCAGTAAGTGTAAATGTTAGTAAGTGTGAATGTCAGTAAGTGTGGATGTCAATGTCAGTAAGTGTGAATGTCAGTAAGTGTGGATGTCAATGTCAATAAGTGTGAATGTCAGTAAGTCAGTAAGTGTGAATGTCAGTAAGTGTGGACGTCAGTAAGTGTGAATGTCAGTAAGTGTGAATGTGTGGATGTCAGTAAGTGTAAATGTCAGTAAGTGTGAATGTCAGTAAGTCAGTAAGTGTGAATGTCAGTAAGTGCGAATGTCAGTAAGTGTGAATGTCAGTAAGTCAGTAAGTGTGAATGTCAGTAAGTGCGAATGTCAGTAAGTGTGAATGTCAGTAAGTGTGAATGTGTGGATGTCAGTAAGTGTAAATGTCAGTAAGTGTGAATGTCAGTAAGTGTGGATGTCAGTAAGTGTGGATGTCAGTTAGTGTGAATGTATGGATGTCAGTAAGTGTGGATGTCAGTAAGTGTGAATGTCAGTTAGTGTGGATGTCAGTAAGTGTGAATGTCAGTTAGTGTGGATGTCAGTAAGTGTGGATGTCAGTAAGTGTGTAAGTGTGGATGTCAGTAAGTGTGGATGTCAGTAAGTGTGGATGTCAGTAAGTGTGAATGTCAGTAAGTGTGGATGTCAGTAAGTGTGGATGTCAGTAAGTGTGAATGTATGGATGTCAGTAAGTGTGGATGTCAGTAAGTGTGAATGTCAGTAAGTGTGGATGTCAGTAAGTGTGGATGTCAGTAAGTGTGAATGTATGGATGTCAGTAAGTGTGAATGTCAGTAAGTGCGAATGTCAGTAAGTGTGAATGTCAGTAAGTCAGTAAGTGTGAATGTCAGTAAGTGCGAATGTCAGTAAGTGTGAATGTCAGTAAGTGTGAATGTGTGGATGTCAGTAAGTGTAAATGTCAGTAAGTGTGAATGTCAGTAAGTGTGGATGTCAGTAAGTGTGGATGTCAGTTAGTGTGAATGTATGGATGTCAGTAAGTGTGGATGTCAGTAAGTGTGAATGTCAGTTAGTGTGGATGTCAGTAAGTGTGAATGTCAGTTAGTGTGGATGTCAGTAAGTGTGGATGTCAGTAAGTGTGTAAGTGTGGATGTCAGTAAGTGTGAATGTCAGTAAGTGTGTATGTCAGTAAGTGTGGATGTCAGTAAGTGTGGATGTCAGTAAGTGTGAATGTATGGATGTCAGTAAGTGTGAATGTCAGTAAGTGTGGATGTCAGTAAGTGTGGATGTCAGTAAGTGTGAATGTATGGATGTCAGTAAGTGTGGATGTCAGTAAGTGTGAATGTCAGTAAGTGTGGATGTCAGTAAGTGTGAATGTCAGTAAGTGTGAATGTATGGATGTCAGTAAGTGTGGATGTCAGTAAGTGTGAATGTCAGTAAGTGTGAATGTGTGGATGTCAGTAAGTGTGGATGTCAGTAAGTGTGAATGTCAGTAAGTGTGAATGTCAGTAAGTGTGGATGTCAGTAAGTGTGAATGTCAGTAAGTGTTGATGTCAGTAAGTGTGAATGTCAGTAAGTGTGAATGTATGGATGTCAGTAAGTGTGGATATCAGTAAGTGTGGATGTCAGTAAGTGTGAATGTCAGTAAGTGTGAATGTGTGAATGTCAGTAAGTGTGGATGTCAGTAAGTGTGGATGTCAGTAAGTGTGAATGTCAGTAAGTGTGGATGTCAGTAAGTGTGGATGTCAGTAAGTGTGAATGTCAGTAAGTGTGGATGTCAGTATGTGTGGATGTCAGTAAGTGTGAATGTCAGTAAGTGTGGATGTCAGTAAGTGTGGATGTCAGTAAGTGTAAATGTCAGTAAGTGCGAATGTCAGTAAGTGCGAATGTATGGATGTCAGTAAGTGTGAATGTCAGTAAGTGTGAATGTCAGTAAGTGTGAATGTGTGAATGTCAGTAAGTGTAAATGTCAGTAAGTGTGGATGTCAGTAAGTGTGAATGTCAGTAAGTGTGAATGTCAGTAAGTGTGGATGTCAATAAGTGTGGATGTCAATAAGTGTGAATGTCAGTAAGTGCGAATGTCAGTAAGTGTGAATGTCAGTAAACACTGAAAAGGGTATCCCTTGGAAGCAAAAACAGAGAGAAAAGTAACATTCACGGTTTTATTATCGACATTTTTGGAGAAAAAAACAGGGTATATTAAAATCCTCTCCGTTTGTCCGTCCGTCTGTCCGTCCGTTACCATATATCCTCCTAAACCACTAAACGGAATTCAACCAAACTTAGGTATGACTGCACCATATGATAACGGCGTGCACGAGCAACTTATGTTTGGCTCCGCACCCAGGGGCCCTCAGGTTTGCCGGTTGGTCAAAACGTTAAATACACTAAAAGAAAATTACATTTTTCCATATTTTTGCACATAACTTGGTGTATGTCATCGTCTATGAAAGATACACAAAATATCAAACAATTTTATTATTTCGAACACGGACGTCTCCCCGGGAGCCCAGGGTGGGTGGTGCGGGAGTATTTGGGGTATTTTTTTCTGTAATTATGTATCAAATGAAACATTATGAATACATTTATTTCCTCCTATGTCATCGGTGGCTGGCATCAAATACACTAATAATTCAATTACACTGTCATTTTTCAATACTTTTGCACATTAATTGGTATAATAGTCGTCTATGAAAGAGATACAGGGGGTTTTCTTCGGGGGATACATTGCTTAGGCAAAATAATGCATGGCATTTCTTTGAGTGGATAGGAGTGGGGTGCGGGGTTGTGTAGGGAGTGTTTTAAAATATATTGTTTACAAATGAAGTGTATTATAAATGAAAGAAAATCTTACAGTCCCCCGGGACTTAAATGTGACCATATACCGGCAACGAATGTATGGTGTATGACAGTGTTCTGGGTGTCTTAAATTCAATATTTCACGCAATGAATAATATATACAATTGACATGATGCCATTTGTCAATCATTTATCCATTTTAACCAATCAACTCAATACGATATTTTCGACAAACAATAGCACGTGCAACTGTGTTATAATAAAACATATTTTCAAAATACACCGACATCACCAATAGGGCAGAGATATCTAAGTATTGGTGTCATGTTAATTAAATCATGTCATCTATTGTACCACAACACAGATTCCCGAGGAGTGAAATACCGAAATATTTACATATATTGAAATTCAAAATAAAGCATAAAGTTCATAGTATTTTGAAAATGGTTTGACATGTACATTATATTAAAGGCAATGTAGCGACACAGCCAAAACATCTTTATTATTGAGAGTTCTGAAATACTTGAATAAGGGTGAAGGAATTATCAAGATCGGATGATAAACAAAGAAGATATGATCATTTGAAGTTTCTGTTGAAACGGATATGGAAGCGGCCATTTTGAGAGCTATGACATCACGGTTCTAAATGACCATATATGGAATATTTATAAATATGAAAATTTAATGATTTATAGGGGGAAAATGACAGCAACTGTATGAAAAATATGTAATACTTAATGGCAATAATGCTTTATGTGACCAGTAAAAATAATCATTCATTTGCAGTGATTTTCTTCGTTTTAAATGATATTTATCAATATTCCATATATGGTAATATGGAACTATGACGTCATAGTTCTAAAAATGGCAGCTCCCATATTCGTTTGAGAACAACCTTTAAATGGTCATATCTTTTTTGTTTATCATCCGATTTTAATAATTCTTTCACCTTTTTCCAAGTTTTTCAGAACTCCCAATAAAAGAGCTGTTTAGCTGTGTCGCTACATTCCCTTTAAGTATTCTATACACATTGCAAGGCGAGGTCAGTAAAAGTTCGTGCTAAACATGGTATGGTTTTACGTGTTCGAAACATGATTTATCCACATTTATGTGGCCACCTTGCCATTTAAGGTTCACATTTTAAGTGTACAGTGGTTTTGAAATGGCGGCACGACGAACAGGAGGGATGCTAAGACTGCGGATTAAGGACGAACAGGACACTGACTTCAAAGACTGAAAATTCATGGACTTTTTACTCGTCGTACCTCGGTTGATCATACCGCCATATACGAATGGTGCGAACGGTCTTCTATCTTCCCCGGTAAAATGCACGTCTAAAAGTGCTGGCGATGTGGAATGTGCAGGACGTATGTTCTTGAAGAACAGGGCCTGGAAACATGGCAACCAAACACATTCAGATGTGACGTGAACAGAAATCATGAAAGAGCATGTTTATGTATTCGTTTTTCGACAAAACACATGTTGTTATTCAAGATGTGATGGGATTCATGACAAGAGCATCGCCAACGGTGAAGACACTCGACTTTGGAGAAATTACAATTGATAAACAAGGTTTCCATCCATTACATGCAAGCTTTAACCAAGATTTCTAAGTATAAAAGGGGCAATAATTTTGTTATAATAAAACCATGGGCTATACAAGATGCCAAATACATGTTTGAAGTTACAATGCATTATGTTAAGTATTTTTGGACATGTAAGCTTACATACAAACTTTAACCAAATTTTCAGAGAATAAAAGAGGCCACAAGTTTGTTAAAATAAAAGAAAGAGTTATAGAACCTGGCTCTGTGGAGTTGTCTAGTGATGTTGAATGCATGTGTGAAGTTGTAATCCATTGTTTAAAGTACTTTGCGAGATACAGATTTGCATACAAACTTTAACCAAATGTCTTAAGTAAAAAAGGGGCCATAATTTTGTTCAGATGCAAGAGTTATAGAACCTGGCTCGGTCATATTGTGTTATGATGTCCAATGCATGTGTGAAGTTTTAATCTATTGTGTTAAGTTCTTTGCGAGATACTTGCATGCATATAAACTTTAATCAAGTTTTCTAAGTATAAAAGGGCCATACTTTTGTCAAAATAAAAGCAGGGTTTACGTCTCCTGACTCTGTGGTGTCATCTAATGATGCTGAATACATGTGTGAAGTTTCAATCCATTGTGTAAAGTGGTTTGGAAGATACAAACTTACATACAAACTTTAACCAAGGTTACATACAAACTTTAACCAAACTTTCTAAGTATAAAAGGGGCCATAATTCTGTCAAAATAACAACAAGAGTTATATCACATAACTTTGTTATGTCATTTAATCTGAGTATATGTGTGAGGTTTCAATCCATTGTGTAAAGTGGTTTGGGAGATACAAGCTTACATACAAACTTTAACCAAGCTTACATACAAACTTTAACCAAGTTTTCTAAGTATGAAAAGGGCCAGAATTCTGTGAAAATAAAGGCAGGAGTTATATCACCTGACTCTGTAGTGCCAACTAATGGTACTGAATACATGTGTGACGTTTCAATCCATGTGGTTTGTGGTGAAATAGCTCTTTTTTTCCTTCGGAAAGGTCGAGGTAAAAACGTATTTAGACGTAGGAGCACTACTAAAGCTGTGCCAAATGTTCCGAAATGTCGTACAGGAGCACTGCAGTCACATGGGGATCCCTTTAAGGGCAATATGTAAAGAACACTTCCATCGGTCAAAAGAAAAGTAAAAGGACTGGAGTGAGAAATATAAATAGACGAATCCCTATTCCGGCGCAAAACGAAATACAACACGCGTAAGCCAAATGCTCGATTAACAATTTGTTTTTTGGTATTGTTAAGAGAAATCGCAACACACTCACAGTGTATACTGTGGTGAACAGATCGGCGAACCTCTTACTACCATTAATACAGCGTCACGTGAAGCAGGGCTCCACCATCTATAGTGGCAGCTGGAGTGTTTATCAAGCATTGAATTGAAATAAGCGTCTCTATTTAATGTTATTATACCTCACTGTAAACACTTCATGTAAAATCCCCATACCCTGCCGGGTTGATATTTCGCGCTATAACCCTCAACGCGTCATAGCGGGTGATAGCGCAAAATATCATCCAGCTAGCTTTTTGAAAAGCTCAGTTCTAAAAATAGATTTTTTCAACAACAACAATAATTGTCTCTTCATTATCAAGTATATTATTATATTAGCTTATTATATTAGGAGTATTTGTTCGGTATAATAAAATAAATATCACATCCTCTTGATGTCTCGGTCGACATTACATTCTCGGGTTGATAATATCCACTGGCACGATAGCCGAGGTCGACATTATCATTTCGAGAGTTGGCAATATCCACTGGCACGATAGCGGAGGTCGACATTATCATTTCGAGGGTTGATAATATCCACTGGCACGATAGCCGAGGACGACATTACATTCTCGGGTTGATAATATCCACTGGCACGATAGCCGAGGTCGACATTATCATTTCGAGGGTTGATAATATCCACTGGCACGATAGCCGAGGTCGACATTATCATTTCGATGGTTGGTAATATCCACTGGCACGATAGCCGAGGTCGACATTATCATTTCGAGGGTTGGTAATATCCACTGGCACGATAGCCGAGGTCGACATTATCATTTCGAGGGTTGATAATATCCACTGGCACGATAGCCGAGGTCGACATTATCATTTCAAGGGTTGGTAATATCCACTGGCACGATAGCCGAGGTCGACATTATCATTTCGATGGTTGATAATATCCACTGGCACGATAGCCGAGGTCGACATTATCATTTCCAGGGTTGATAATATCCACTGGCACGATAGCGGAGGTCGACATTATCATTTCGAGGTTTGTTAATATCCACTGGCACGATAGCCGAGGTCGACATTATCATTTCAAGGGTTTATAATATCCACTGGCCGAGGTCGACATTATCATTTCGAGGGTTAGTAATATCCACCGGCACGATAACCGAGGTCGACATTATCATTTCGAGGGTTGATAATATCCACTGGCACGAGAGCCGAGGTCGACATTATCATTTCGAGGGTTGATAATATCCACTGGCACGATAGCCGAGGTCGACATTATCATTTCAAGGGTTGATAATATCCACTGGCACGATAGCCGAGGTCGACATCACATTCTCGGGTTGATAATATCCACTGGCACGACAGCCGAGGTCGACATTATCATTTCGAGGGTTGATAATATCCACTGGCATGATAGCCGAGGTCGACATTATCATTTCAAGGGTTGATAATATCCACTGGCACGATAGCGGAGGTCGACATTATCATTTCGAGGTTTGTTAATATCCATTGGCACGATAGCCGAGGTCGACCTTATCATTTCAATGGTTGATAATATCCACTGGCCGAGGTCGACATTATCATTTCGAGGGTTAGTAATATCCACCGGCACGATAACCGAGGTCGACATTATCATTTCGAGGGTTGATAATATCCAATGGCACGATAGCCGAGGTCGACATTATCATTTCGAGTGTTGATAATATCCACTGGCACGATAGCCGAGGTCGACATTATCATTTCAAGGGTTGATAATATCCACTGGCACGATAGCCGAGGTCGACATCACATTCTCGGGTTGATAATATCCACTGGCACGATAGCCGAGGTCGACATTATCATTTCGAGGGTTGATAATATCCACTGGCATGATAGCCGAGGTCGACATTATCATTTCTAGGGTTGGTAATATCCACTGGCACGATAGCCGAGGTTGACATTATCATTTCGAGGGTTGGTAATATCCACTGGCACGATAGCCGAGGTCGACATTATCATTTCGAGGGTTGGTAATATCCACTGGCACGATAGCCGAGGTCGACATTATCATTTCGAGGGTTGATAATATCCACTGGCACGATAGCCGAGGTCGACATTATCATTTCAAGGGTTGATAATATCCACTGGCACGATAGCGGAGGTCGACATTATCATTTCGAGGTTTGTTAATATCCATTGGCACGATAGCCGAGGTCGACATTATCATTTCAAGGGTTGATAATATCCACTGGCCGAGGTCGACATTATCATTTCGAGGGTTAGTAATATCCACCGGCACGATAACCGAGGTCGACATTATCATTTCGAGGGTTGATAATATCCAATGGCACGATAGCCGAGGTCGACATTATCATTTCGAGGGTTGATAATATCCACTGGCACGATAGCCGAGGTCGACATTATCATTTCAAGGGTTGATAATATCCACTGGCACGATAGCCGAGGTCGACATCACATTCTCGGGTTGATAATATCCACTGGCACGACAGCCGAGGTCGACATTATCATTTCGAGGGTTGATAATATCCACTGGCACGATAGCCGAGGTCGACATTATCATTTAAAGGGTTGGTAATATCCACTGGCATGATAGCCGAGGTTGACATTATCATTTCGAGGGTTGGTAATATCCACTGGCACGATAGCCGAGGTCGACATTATCATTTCGAGGGTTGATAATATCCACTGGCACGATAGCCGAGGTCGACATTATCATTTCAAGGGTTGATAATATCCACTGGCACGATAGCCGAGGTCGACATTATCATTTCAAGGGTTGGTAATATCCACTGGCACGATAGCCGAGGTCGACATTATCATTTCGATGGTTGGTAATATCCACTGGTACGATAGCCGAGGTTGACATTATCATTTCGAGGGTTGGTAATATCCACTGGCACGATAGCCGAGGTCGACATTATCATTTCGAGGGTTGATAATATCCACTGGCACGATAGCCGAGGTCGACATTATCATTTCAAGGGTTGGTAATATCAACTGGCACGATAGCCGAGGTCGACATTATCATTTCGATGGTTGGTAATATCCACTGGCACGATAGCCGATATCCACTGGCACGATAGCCGAGGTCGACATTATCATTTCGAGGGTTGGTAATATCCACTGGCACGACAGCCGAGGTCGAAATTATCATTTCGAGTGTTGATAATATCCACTGGCACACTCGAGAGGATGTGATTTTTTACATAATCTAGTGTCATTTAGACTTAGACTTGCTTGCCTATAAGTAAATACAATTTTTAGTTTCATGTTTTCGATTTATTCTACTATAGGTTTAAATATAGTAATTATGCAATATAATCAACAGTTAATACGAGTAATATTCGAAAACATTTTTTTTTATACTATTCTTAGAATTAATTTAATGATTGACCAAAGGCAAATTCTGTAGAAAAACTAACAGTTTAAGAAATAAAGATTGCCATGTCTCTCTTTAACAAACTGAAGAAGATTGAATGTATTTATCGTCGGTCTATTGACGCGTCATTGTTCGGCTATACGTTGTGTACAGTGTTTAAATTTGATTATGGTTATTCTGGCTGACAACGGTGTGTTTGATGATCAGTGATTTGTGCGCACGACAAAATCGTGCTGGATTTTGAGTTGATTTGTCATTTGAGACTCGGATAGTGTTAACAACGATATATAATTATTGCATCCCAGAAAGGGTGACAGTGGATATTGTCAAACTGAGGAAAATAATGTCAACCGAGGCGAAGTCAACCTCGTCTTCGCCTCGGTTGACATTATTTTTCCGAAGGTTGACAATATCCACTGTCACCCTCACCGGGATACAACATTTATTTTATTATACCGAACAAATGTTTTGATATTTTTTATACCAGTTTTGATTTAAAGTAACAAATCTGCTCGCCACATTTTTTTGTCGTTTGGTAAACCAAGCGTCTTACGATTGACATAACTTCAACTGTATTTTAATAAGCGTCCACCTATTTCCAATTGCCAAAGCGTGTCGTTATTGGAAAAACCCAAAACCTATTTTTATACTTCCCGTGACGTCACAATCGTGTGACAGTAAAAAATGTTTACCGGTGAACTTCATGCTAAGGGTATGGGCAATTTATACAGGAGTGTAAACGTGAGGTATAATAATAAGTTTTGTTTTAGTTTTAATGGAAAGCTCACCCTTCATTATTGTACTGAAGGTATTATATGTACATGTATTCTTCTATTACAGTTTTTGCCAATTTTCTGTTGTCATAGAGATGCATAACATTAAGAGTAAGAGAGGATCCTGAATCGACGATTATACCGGATTATACCGGTGTGAAAGGAGTAGTGGTTCTGGACATTACATATATGTGAAATTAGTGACATAAAGACTCATAGCCATTCTACACATATGGAAAAAAAAATGGAGGCACCATTGCTATTGTGCGAACGTTTAAATATATATGTAAAACATAGTTGCCTGATTAAATAACAAACCTGTCCGGGGCCATTCCTACATCTGTATTTATTCTTTATTGCATCCTTATGAAGTAAGATGATAAATAATTTATGTTTGGCCTAGAATGAAATAGCAGAGAAAACATAAACTACAGTCTATGTTTCTTTAGATGAGTAGTTAAGTTGATTCCTTATTAAAAACTCGATATACACTCATTTTACCCACGAAACAATTCATGTTTTATACATCCGGGGTTACATTTGCAGAAAGTTGATATTAAGAAAGCCAATTTCATAAAACTCAATGATCTTATTCAACATACAGACTGGTCTTTCTTACATAACGATTCGCTGAGTGTTGCGTGCGAAAAGTTTACTAAATCTTTTTTTGAATTAATAAATGTGTGTATCCCATCGAAATATGTAACAATTCGTCCTAATGACAAACCGTGGTATGATTCAGAAATAAGACGTGTTTCAAGACAACGTGATCGTCAAAAAACTAAAGCAACGCGTACTCAATCATTCTCTGATTTAGCAGCATATAAAATATTACGAAACAAAGTTAATAATCTTAAAAAACATGCGAAAGAACGTTTCTTTAATAATGTGGAAACTATAATTACTGAAACAACTATTACGGACAGACGTCAGTATTGGAAACTTTTAAAATATTTCATGAAGTCAAACAAAAATTCGGAAACTATTCCACCTTTAAAAACAGTCTTACCTAATGGCGATACATCATACTCAATAACTGACCAAGAAAAAGCGAAATGCTTAAATGAATATTTTGTTTCAATTTCATCAGTTGATGACTCTAATGTTGAATTACCTATTTTTCATTTAAAATCCAATAATAAATTAGAAACTATTTATATAGAAGAATCTGAAATTGTCGATATTATCAAGATTTTGGACGTAAATAAAGCAAATGGAGAGGATGAAATAAGTCATAAGATGTTAAAGGAAACCGTAAATACAATCTCAAAACCTCTACATATACTTTTTAACAGATCATTAAATGAATGTATTTTCCCTGACCTATGGAAATGTGCTATGGTTATGGCACTTTTCAAAAAGTCAGATCCTAGTATTCCTATGAACTATAGACCAATATCGTTACTTAGTTGCGTTGGTAAAGTAATGGAAAGAATAGTATTTAAACACATGTATAATTTTCTACTTATGTTTGATCTTATCTTTAGGAACCAATCGGGTTTTCTCCCTGGTCATTCTACTACATATCAACTTGTCGATATGTATCACCATATATGTCAGGCATTCGATGCTAAACAATTTACGTGTATTGTTTTTAATGATATATCTAAAGCTTTCGACCGTGTTTGGCATAAAGGCCTTTTGTTTAAGCTAAAACAATATGGTATTGATGGAAAACTTTTAGCCTGGATATCTGATTATCTCTCAACCCGATCGCAAAGAGTCCGTGTTGGATCTGCAACCTCCGAGTCAAAAACTGTAACTGCCGGAGTTCCTCAAGGCTCTGTCTTGGGCCCTCTTTTATTTTTAATATATGTAAATGATATTGCCGAAAACATGCTGAGTATAACTCGTTTATTTGCTGACGACAGTTCGCTATCAGTCTCAACATCTAGTATAAACGACATGGAAGGAATCCTTAATCATGATCTAGTAATGATTACGCAATGGTCAAATCAATGGCTTGTACAATTTAATCCTGCCAAAACAGAAGTAATGTTCTTTTCTTTAATTAATAATGATCGTCGTCCAACTTTATATCTAGACAATGTCCCGTTGACTTTTGTTGACAACCATAAACATTTAGGAGTAACATTAAGTAATAACGGAAAATGGCACCAACACATTAGCAATATTATTGCTTCTGCTTCAAAGGTTCTTGGTTTAATGCGAATACTTAAATATAAAGTAGCTCGTAAAACACTTAATCAGATATACTTGTCTTATATGCGTCCAGTATTAGAATATGCTTCCATTACATGGGATGGATGTACTTCTTTCGAAAAAGATAGCTTGGAAAAGTTACAATATGAAGCAGCTCGTATTGTGACGGGACTGACTCGTTCAGTATCCATACATCGTTTAATATCTGAAATAGGATGGGTATCACTTTCCGATAGAAGGAAAATGCAAAAACTTATTTCAGTCTATAATGTTAAAAATGGATCCGTTCCAAATTATATCTCAAACATCTTTCCGCAGCTAGTAGGAGATGTCAGTGCATACCCTCTCAGAAATAACGACAACTATGCCACTATTGCTAGGAGAACTGAAATATACAACAAATCGTTTGTTCCGTCTTCTCTTAACCTATGGAATAATCTGTCAGTAGAAATACGAAACTCGGAATCTATATCAATTTTCAAGAGAAGACTATTAACATCTGTATTTCCGAGTTCAAAGGTACCAAAATACTACTTAAGTGGTCAACGATTATTTTCTGTTTTACATGCCAAAATGAGGAATTTGTGTAGTAATCTTAATAGCGATTTATACCTTAATCATTTACGCGATTCACCCGTTTGCGAGTGCGGATTTGAAGTAGAAGATGCTGAACATTATTTTTTCCAGTGTAACACTTTTTTCACATACCGGCTCCAACTGTTTCAATCCACTCGCCATTTACACCCGTTAAATATAAGAACAATCCTTTATGGTCGCGAACAGTTAACTGACAGAGAAAACGAATCTCTCTTCGAAGCAGTTCAAACATATATACGAGAAACACATAGGTTTACATAATCTGTCTCTGATGTTTTTCAACAATCTACACGTACTATGCGCGTATACTAAATTTTGAAAATGTTTTCTAGATAGCGTTCAGGCGTTCTTAAACTGACTGGAATTCAAATTGGGGTAAACTTGTCTTTCTCACTATTCTCACTATTCTATCTCTCTCTCTTTCTCTATTATGTTTTCTCTTTATATTTTATTTACTTATTCAGCTTTATTCTATCTCAATGTATTTGCCATTGTATTTTATTACTCTTAGCCATATACATTCGCAATTTCAAAATGCTAACTGGGAAGGGTTTAATCTAATGTTGGTAGAACTTGTTACCCAACCCATTTGTCATTATAATATGTCTATCGTATATATGTTTATATTTGATCTGTATGTAAAATATTGGCAATAAAATATGTTTAAATCATTAAAGACCTAATTGCCAACGCTACCTGCAAAATCACCAAAAGCTCGCTAATTTGCTGCTAGCATGCTGCATGACCAATCAGCTCTGGTATATAACAGCAGGCCCGATTACAATTGTTTTCTTTGAATAGCATTTTCATAGTGAATAATATCTTGGATCTAGCAGCACATAGAGAATAATAAATGGGTATTCATATCACACCCTATATCAGGCCTGATACGCCATATCAGCCAGAGAGCTTTTTTTCCGTGATATGACATTTTTTCACCCTATCTTTCACGCGTGTGATAACCTTTATTGCCCGACAACGAAATCCTGATTGATATGATTAGCTAGGTCTATGTCGTATCGTATATATTCAAAAACAACATATACTGAAATTAAAAAGAAACGCACCGCGTGAATTTCCGCTATTTATTGTATATACCGCACACTTAATTCCATACATATATGATGTTTTGTAAAAGAAAAAGTTGCAGTTAGTTAGAGAAAGGACACAACTGTGATGTTTTAGACGTTTTAATCACAGTACACGTTGTAACAAGAAGAAATGTTTAAGTTCCTCTTTGAAAACTTGAGCCAGTTCAGTACTGTATTTAACATAAAGAGTTTGCAAATATGTGCATCCTAAGTTTGCGCCAAACGCGTACTCTGTCAATAATGAAACTTTGCAGGAATATTATTTGTTGTTTTAATCTTTTTTTCGAAAGGAAAGGTCTTACTTAGCCTTGTACCATTCGATTAACAGCAGCATATTGTACATACAATATATAGCAGAAATTCCCGTGGTGCGTTTCTGTTTCCTTTCAGTATATTTGTAAGGAAGTATATGATAAATGTATAATACTTCGTACTTTACCTTTATTAAGAAAATAATAATAACAGGTTAACTGTACTGAATATAAAAAATGGTTGATACTTCTTTATTATTCCCCTACCGGTCGTAGACCGAAGGGACTATAGGATTGCACTCCGTCTGTCTGTTAGTCTATCAGTCCGTCAGTCTTTCGCACTTCGTTTCCGCTAGGAATGAGATATTAGAATGAAACTTTATGTGTCTGTAGCTTATATAAAACGGAAACTTGTACTTGCATTTGGGGTCACTGGGTTAAGGTCAAGGTCACTGTTCCTAAAAGAGAACAAAAGAGTTTCCGCTCAATAACTTCAGTTAGGAATGAGATATTGAAATGAAACTTTAAGGATACGTAGGTTATGTTAAAAGAAAGCATGTGATTGCATTTGGGGTCTCTGGAGTAAAGCTCATGGTCACTGTTACTAAAAATAGTATATCGATTTCCGCTCAATAACTACAGTTAGGAATGAGATATTGGAATGAAACTTTATGGGTATTTAGCTTATATGAAAACGGAAGCTTGGGATTCCATTTGGGATCACTGCGGTCAAGGTCACTGTTACTAAAAATAGAAAAATATTTCCGCTCAATAACTTCAATTAGGAATGAGCTATTGGAATGAAACGTTATGGGTAGCTAACTTATATATATAGGAAGCTTGGGATTGTATGTGGGGTTACTGGGGTCAAGGTCACTGTGACTAAAAGTGAAAAAACCGTTTCCGCTCAATAACTTCAATTAGGAATGAGATATTAGAATGAAACCTTATGGATACGTAGCTTATACGAAAAGGTATGTTTAGTCTCATATTTTTTCAGACAGTTAATTGGGCATTATACGATTTTAAATTTATTATAACGTAACGCATTATATTTCTGTTACGTTACATTATGCATTTACATGTTCATTTGTCACTTTATCCAAGGAGATAATTAATTATCTTCCAAAAACAAATATTATGACCGGTAGGGGACATTGTATTGCATAACAATACTTCTTCTTCTTGTTTTTAGAACACAAATGAAACTAAATCACAGATACAGAAAACCCTGCTTTTATGTTTCAATATGCTGACTTCAATAATATACAGTTATGCTAGCTGTGATGTTTGGCGGACGGACCACGTGTAATTAAATAATTTATGTTTTCAATACTTTGCAAAGTAGGGAAATAAACATAAGAATTCGCTTAACGACAAAGGAGAAGAACACAATTTGTAGAAATCAATAGCAATGCATATCTGATACAAATATACTGAAAGGAAAAAGAAACGCATAATCAAAAATATGCCTATACTACACTATAATATACACCTAATTCCACGTAATATTCCAGATATATCTCAACGCGATTTGTACAAAAAGGAGCTACAACTAATTACAGAAAGGACAACTCTGTCATGCAGTAGACCTTTTAAACAAAGTACACTTTGTTACACGAATTTCATAAATGTTGAAGTTGAAAAAGTCGAGCCATTTCAGTATTGTGTTTAATATTAAGAGATTGCAACGTTTAAAGCTTACGTTTGTCCACCTGCTTGAGCCAAAATGCGCATTCTGTCGATATTGAAACTCTAAAGGGGTAACCATTGGTGTGTTCGGTGCTGTTTAAACCTTTTTTTCCGAAAGGACAGGCCTAATGTCGCCCTGTACCATTCGATAAGCAGTAACATACTAAATACACAATATATAGCGGAAATACCCATTATGCGTTTCTTTTTCCTTTCAGTATACATATACACATACTAAGCAATGACTATACTAAAGGAATTGAACCTATTCTTTATTTATTATACTTCACATAAAACGCCCATGCTAAATCCCCATAGACAATGTGTAATTTCTTTCTATATGACGGGAGGGTGATAGTACACGTCTCACACCACAATTAAATTTCCATAGGGTCCAATTTTAAGGTATGTGTTCATGGCATAGAGATAAACAAAATTTACAACATGTATTTAATATTTGCTTAACTTCTTCATTGATCCCATGTCAGCAGTTTAAAACACAATTAACAAATATTTACCTGATTGAAAAAAAATCCGTGGTGATTAGACCCATGATGTGTAAAATGAGGCAGAATTGGCTAGAAATCTTATATCAACATGAAATTTTCTGTGATCTGTTCCTAAAATGCTGTAGATTTAGAACCTGGTAAAGATAAATCAATGTATCCTTTAAAATGTACAAAAGCGAACTTGTTTTTCTACCTCGTTCATCTGTATTCAAGGGAGATAATAGTGTTGTGAGACCTACAGGGTTATAGTAAATCGCAGGGTGATAGTAAAACAAATATCACATGCGCAGCTTTGTTTGCGTACTGCTTCGGTGACGTTACCTTATTTCCAATCCAACGATATAACTTTCATAGCAACTTTTTGAGAAACTAAAAACGTCAAAGAGAAATCTGTACTGAAAATAAACCTTATTTTGACCCGAGCAGAATTCGGTGTAATACAATAAATATTACATTCATGAGAGGGTGATAGTGATATCGAATATTGATTATCACCGTCGGCTTCGCCTCGGGCGATAATCATAGCCTCAGGGTGAACATTTTTACTATTACCCTCTAATGAATGTGATATTTATATATTATGATTTAAAAAAATGAATCTCGTCATCTAAATTATTATTACATTTGTTTTGTTTTGTGACAAAGATAAGATCAATTGTATTTAAGGTCGGTAAGATACATACAACAACAGAACATCATCGGAACATGTGACAGACCAAAACAATTTTTACCTTTCAGTGTGAAAATACAAACACACAAATATAAGAATATAAAATGCTGATCTTTGTTGACACCAAGAACAAACTGCATTCATTAGGAACCTCTTACATGTATTCCACTTTCACTTTCAAAACTTTCAAGTGGATAAATATAATCATCATATAACCATACAAAGGGTTATTAGCTCTCACAATCAGGTCAATAAAGTCATTTCAGCCAGAAAAACAGGATTACTCAAAAAATGCCTATTATCACAAAAAAAGTTATTGATTATATAGTTGGGAACTCCTTTCGACTACACCCGGCATGACTACCCTACACCATAGTGATTTACTTCCCGTATGCCTATAGTTTTGTATATATACAGTGTAAGTAATGAATATTTTTTCCGAAATCATTGACCGTTTCAGTTTATTTTTAGAACAATCGACCTCTATTGAATAAAATATAGATCAGACTACACCAATTACTAACCATTCACCAGGCAGGGGAAAAGTTCCAGTGTAAATTCGGAGCTATTACACAGACTCTCTTAATTTTGATTGGTTGACAAGGTAAACAAACCAAACAATCTTGCTAAAAAATTAAAATTCAACATTTGAAGAGAACTTATAAAGGTTTAATCAAACATTTGTGCAATGTATTCATAATTTGTTGCATAATCAAAAAATAAAAGTATATTTCAAAATGTACATGTAAGTAGGTGGGTCAGCACCATCCGACCCAAACATCGTTTTCAAAACATACTCAATGTATGGTCTGTGTAAAACTAAGATAGGTCTTTCAAAACAAGTAAGCAAAAATATAGCTTCTTACATTAGAAGAACTCAGTTCAGAGCTTAGAGCTATAATGTACGTCTATGGAAAATGAATTGGTGTAGTATTACCAAACAATCTTTGTCGGATTGGTGAGGGCTGGCTTGGCGCAGTCGGTAGCGCGGCGGATTTGTAACCGGAGGCCCCGGGTTCAATCCTCCGTGGTGCCACTGAGTTCCGTCGGTGTGTTCTTGGGCAAGACACTTTCCCTTAGCCTCGTCCGTCGGATGGGGACGTAAACCGGGCGGTCCCGTGTATCGGTCTATCCTCCGAGTACGTTAAAGAACCATAGGAATCTATTCGATAATAAGAGTAGGGCATGTTCCCGGATTCCTATACATGTATCCTTCCCCTCTCTCTGGGGCGGCTCTAAATAACCTGTACTGTGTTGATGAGCCGTTAAACAACATTCAATTCATGTACTAGTATATTTGTAGATTAGATTAATTTATTTCCAAAGTTTCCAATAGGGATAAATATCCAACATACACATATAGGGCCGACAATCAAACTGAACATTCAAGTTAAACAACAAATAATATATACAATACACGCCATTGTCGGATTGGTAGACTGATTCACTGAGCATGTCCGTTTCACTCAAAACGCTGTGGAGCTTGGCGAAGAGATCGGAACACCTCTATGTTAACTAAAGTGAGACAACCGCTTTATTTTGTTCACCTTACATAATGTCAGTTGTTAACTCCCTTGAAATGCTGAATAAGTATGTAAAAATAATAACACATCTTATTTCTTCGTTTGTTTGTTAGTTTGTGTGTTGGGCGTTTAACGTCGTGTTCGAGCACATTTTAGGAATTAGTATATCAATTTTAATGGTGGCGGCTGACACCCACTTATGATACATCACGTATTAATGGGTATAACGACAGCTGTATACCTCCCGCCATTTGTAAGAATTGACATTTTCTCAAATACATGTCGAGCTCCCAGTGGGATTTGAACCAGCTGAGAGGCGAGAAGATTTTCAGCGCGTAACGGGTTCATTTAGAGTGTGTGATAATGTAATTGTCTAAACTTTATTTGATTTGTTTTAGAGTGTTTTAATTATATGCTTTGCATTTCTTTACATTTCATATATTTTGCAATGTTTGTATGATAATGCAGGAGGGGACATTTTGTGAGTTTATACTGGTTCAACTAACTAACTCACTGTCAGAGAAGGCTATTCATAGCGGTACCGTGCGTTAATGCATACGATTGGAGCCCTGTTTTATTTGTGAGATTTGCTAATATAGAACAACAACACAGCCCTACTATCCTGTTACACAAACGTTGTTGCACTGAATTTATTTTAAGTACAGTCAATCAACATGAGAGAGACAGAGAGAGAGAGAGAGAGAGTATAAAGGGTACAGAATAATTAGTCTCGCATCAACATGTTAATTATGGTATTAACAGTAGTCTGTAAGAGGGAAAGGATTAAAATGTTGATGGCTGATATTGAAAGGAAAACACTCGATACTTGTCAGTCGTTTTATTTGCGCCTATTTAAAACAATATACACAAAATATACAAATGAAAGAATCCTTGTCTTTGATTATAAATGAATAACGTAACACTGCGTAATACCTTAACATGGAGCATAACGTAACACTGCGTAATACCTTAACATGGACGCATAACGTAACACTGCGTAATACCTTAACATGGACGCATGACGTAACACTGCGTAATACCTTAACATGGACGCATGACGTAACACTGCGTAATACCTTAACATGGACGCATGACGTAACACTGCGTAATACCTTAACATGGACGCATAACGTAACACTGCGTAATACCTTAACATTGACGCATGACGTAACACTGCGTAATACCTTAACATGGACACACGGCAATCTTGAATTCTTGATCAAGCATTACAATTAGCCTCTGCATTTATTTATCCAGTATCATTTTGAAGACTGTGAAGTCTAGTAGTTCCCCAGTCCAGAATAAACATTGCGTCTACGGACAGACAGACGGACGGACAAGCCGAATCCTGTAGACCCCACACTCACCTACAAACTTCGTTTACGGGTGGGGTGATTTTAAATATATGTGCATATATTTGAATACAATTTTGAGTTTTCAAATTTTTTTGTCATTATCTACGATAAGTTTAAATATATTATTGGTGAAATGTAATCAACAGTTAGTAATATGCCAAACAATTTGCTTTATACAATTCTTATAATTAATATTAATGACTGAAAACATGCAAATTATGAATAGAAAAACTAACGGGACGCCACGAGGTTTTAAAAAGTCAAGATTGCCGTGTGTCCTTTTAACATGGGCGCATCATATAAAAATACAAACAAATGATTAAATATAATACATGTGATTAATGATAATGGACAGTAACACTGTTTGAGAAACAAATGTTTTCATCCCTAAACTACGATTACATATTCGTTTAAATATTGTATTTGAGATATGTACATAACATGAGGCTGAAATTAGCATATAATATGGCTATATATATCATCTTGTTTTCCTTTTAGGTAAACTCTGAGACTTCATCTCGCAGACATCCTCTGAGATTACTATAGCTATACATAATCTCGTATGCAATATAGATAGATTCTGAGATTTACTATAGCTATACATTATCTCGTATGTATTATAGATAGACTCTAGAGATTTACTATAGCTATACATTATCTCGTTTACATTCAAGACAGACTCTGAGATTACTATAGCTATACATTATCTCGTATGCATTATAGATAGATTCTGAGATTTAATATAGCCATACATTATCTCGTATGCATTATAGATAAGACTATGAGAATAATTATAGCTATACATTATCTCGTATGCATTATAGATAGACTCTGAGATTTACTATAGCTATACATTATCTCGTATGGATTATATATAGACTTTGAGATTTACTATAGCTATACATTATCTCGTATGCATTATAGATAGACTCTGAGATTTACTATAGTTATACAGTACCTCGTATACATTCAAGACAGACTCTGAGATTTACTATAGCTATACATTATCTCGTTTGCATTATAGATAGATTCTGAGATTTAATATAGCCATACATATCTCGTATGCATTATAGATAGACTGTGAGATTTACTATATACATTATCTCGTATGCATTCTAGATGGATTCTGAGATTTAGTATAGCTATATATCGCCTTGCTATAAGAATAATATCTGGTATACTGTGTAACTACCATATAGCGCTGACGCTATCCCTTGATATAGAATGTACAGTATCCGGAATCACCCCATTCGTACTTTCCCGGAGAGGTTTCTAAAGACATAAATCAATGTATGGAACCACAACGTATTTAACCACATATAACCACACGTGCATTCATTAAACTCACCATAGTGGTTTATATCAAGCCGATCTAGTAACGACTGTATCATTTCAGGCGTATTCAATGTTTTCCTTTCAAAATATCTCGCTCTCATATTAAACCGTTTTCCGTATTTTGGTACGTATCTTCGATCACCTCATGAATACAACTGGCAAACCGAAGAAAACGGGAATTGTCAGGTGTCTGAGGTGGGCGGGCTAAGTTTCCAAGAACGGAACGAGATTTCAAACAACAGCGAGCTATTTCGAGAGGAAAACGTTGATTCGAAATTGAGATGTTGGGGAAAATACAGTTATCAGCAATGACTAGATCGGCATTATATCATTCTCTTTGGCGAGTTTCATGCATGCTCGTTTTCTATATAAGTTTAAGTGAATTGAAATACGATGGTTGTTTATGCTGGCATTGTGTGATTTCTTCAAAAATCTCTCCGAAAAAGTGCGGATGGTGTTAATCAAGATACCCTACCTGCTCTATAAAGGGATATTCGAAA
The DNA here is from genome assembly GCA_037043455.1 of Cyrtodaria siliqua. Classification (NCBI taxonomy): domain Eukaryota; kingdom Metazoa; phylum Mollusca; class Bivalvia; order Adapedonta; family Hiatellidae; genus Cyrtodaria; species Cyrtodaria siliqua. Next base: position 19,176 of record JAWPHD010000533.1, on the reverse strand, counting down.
TAGATGCTAAAAGCTTTGTTTACCTCCCGGGTACAAATTAAGATTTGATATTGCTATATATCACCTTGTATACCTCTCAGGTAGACTTTTAGATATCATATTGCTATAAATAGTATAGTATACCTCCCGGGTAGGCTCTGATATTTGAAATTGATATAAATCATCTTGTATATCTCTTATTAATATAATAAGTTGTATAGTTGCTACAGCATGTATACAATGTGAGTATAAACTGTATCAGGTTAATTCTTAACTTTGAACAATATTAAACAAATATATGATTAAATATGCGGATAGGAACTTCTAACGCGCCGTAGTATACAATTTCGAATTTCACTCGATTTTCAAAAACATTGGTCATTTTAATAAATAAAAAAGAAAATGAACAAAGCTTGACTTAAGAAGATACGTTTGTTCAGTAATGTTGGAATACGGTTCAAATGTGCCTTTTCCAAATTTAATTACAAGCAAATGAAAAATAAATAAAATGTATTTAAATCTACTATGGTGGCGTTAGGAGTTCTGTTTAGTATATAGTTAGTTCAGCTGTACTGGGAATTCATTGTAAAAGATCCGATAAATACAACAAATCCTTTTGATATAATGCTGCTTATAACTCTATGTTTACAATATAATACATTAAGGCCTTTATTATTTGATTTTTCGTATTAAGAACCCTCCTACGATAAAACAAAAAAATTAGGAATTTTATTTCTTCGTAGGGAAATATATTGTATACCCACCTCCCAAATTTTAAATGAACATTTCATGTAAATAAAAAGCACCTTTTCCAATTTGTTTTTATTATTTATGTTTTCCTCCGCTTCCCTGTTTCGATGGTTCGTAAAATGAATAATCAAAAGAATAAAACCGTAACTATGTGTTTTAACTTAATAAGGCCTGAGCTCACAATTGAAATACTTTATTAAAAGCATAAAACAAGCCTTATACATATGTACAACGTCTTGTCCGTCAGTCCTGACTATCTTCTGCTGATGGACATCTTATCTTCCTGTGTCCAGTGATGTCCAGTGATTCTAGACATCGTCTGATGCTGGGTGTCTTCATTGAAAAAGGTGCTAGAATGTAAGGGCGGGTTCCTACTTCAGACTGCACGTCATTCATTTGACCTTGCATATGCATCCATAAAGTAGATGAGAGCGTCATTTCCAATCGGAACTGAAGGCATATGTTTCAATATATCACATGTCTCATTGCTAAGTGTAGCTTAACATGTGTTTTCATCGATGCGATAATCAACCTCGTTTTCAAAAATGCTCAAGTAACATGCTCGTTGTAGTTTCCACCCGTAATTCATCTGGTTGACCTAAACCAGCACATATCAGTCATTCCTTACATTGAAGTGACATATTTGTCTTCAGCCGCCTCTTCTATTGTGAAGTCTTCCAGACCTTCTTCTGGTATTGGTACAACCATCTCAAGCTTAGCAACAGCGACTGCGTCATAGACATCTAAAAACACATTGTCTTTCGGTATCGTTTCAAATACGCCAGCATGGAGCATTGTTTGCCAAACGTCGTACGAAATGTTGGTTAGAAACACCTTGACGTTTACGTGCGCATACTCCTTATATATATGACTGATCACATTCGCACCTGAAATGTCCATATAATTTACAGTTGAACAATCAATAACCACGTGATGAATTTTGCGCATGCGTCGAATCTTTTCTTCCGTGACGACTTCCTGTCCGTCTTCCGGATCAATTTCGAACGAGCTGACCGTGTTTATTGTCGTTATGCTCATGTTTCTACTCATTAAATTGAAATCATTAGGAATATCGAGAGTAGTAAATTGGAAAACATCTTCTTTGCCGTTGTAGACAGGGTTGTCAACTCCACCAAGTGCATTTTTATTTGTAGATCCGTTCGAAGATAAACTGTATTTACGTAAGTCGCCGTTAACCGTAGATATACCATTTCCATTGACGCTGCCATTGGTAGTTCCATTTTGTTTACTATCAATCAATTCTAAATCCGTTGTACCGCTAACCATTATTCCAGGAATATCGGTGTTACCATTTCTGGTAATGTATTTCTCTTCTTGTTTCTTCCTATCTTTCATTTCCTTTTTCTCTTCAACTGCTCTACTCTTCTCTTGTTTCTTTATGAATTTCAAAACTTTCCTGGGATTCACCGTTGCTCGATACAATGCCATTCTGAATATTTCTGCATTGGCGAAGAACAGATTCGAATGGAACCTGTAGATCTTTATTCCTGACGTCTCCATAGAATCCACATAACGCTTGTGCTCTACAATCGCGCCGTCTCTCATGGTGCGTCCAATTCGGTAACCTCTTGCAAACTGAGCTTGAAATACTACAGTTATAAGCGAAACAACGACACCGATTCCAAGCCCAAAATCGATGTCAAGGAATACTACACTTATAATCGTAAAGAACCAGATCACAAAGTCAATCTTGTTGACCTTCCAGAATTTGACGCAGTCTTTGAGTTGAATAAAGAGGCCTTTAAGAGCGCATACGATAATGGCAGCGAGTGCTGATTTCGGGAGAGGCTCAAACAAGCTGCTCATTACCAATATGAGGAGTATAAGCAGAGCGGCGGAGAATAAACCGCTTAGTGTTGATTTTGTATTCATGGAGCTTGATACCATAGATCGGGGTGGCGCAACAGCTGAAGGAAAGCAACGGAAAAAGGATCCGCCAAAATTGCACATGCCGTAGGCAATCAGTTCCTGGCTATCATCAACTTCATAGTTGTGTCGCTTTGCGCAGATCTTTGCCATGGCGATGGTGTTGGCAAAAATAAGAATAGCTAATACGAAGCAGTCTACGAAATACGACTCCACGCCGACGAATGAAGGTATAACAGGTGGTGGAATTGTATTTGGAATCGAATTAACGATATCCACTCCAAAGTTCTCCGCCAAGCCAACTAAATACGAAATTAATGTGGCAAATATTACTATAAATAGTTCAACAGGAATCGGGATTGGCAGTTTGTGTTTGAATCTTTCGTTGATATAATCCTTGACAAAGAAAATAATAACCGCGCAGATCAGCGCTGTTATTAAGGCGGCGGTATTCACATTTGTAATTGCTCCGAATATTGCACCGTATGTTTTCACAATTTTGAAAGCACCTCCGTACCGCGGTACCTTCAAGCCGAGGATTGCCGGTATTTGACTCGTTGCAATATGAACACCTGCACCTGACGTGAAAGCGCTGAAGAAGGAGTCGGACATGTATGCCGTGATGAACCCGAGCTTCAGTAAGCCCATGACGATCAGGATGGCGCCGGTGAAGAACGTAACACCCATGGCTGTCGCCTCCTTAAAATCCATGAATTCTGGAATATCTTCCCATGTTAGTGTCATGTTACCCGTATTGTTCATTAAATGAGTGTTAACCTCTTTAAACCCATCAGCTTGTCGGTCAACAACTGAAGCAGTCACAATACATATAACAGCGCTGGTTCCCATGGAGACGTGAGCCGATGTACCGAACAGTACATACAGGATAACTGGCCAGACGGAAGTGTACAGCCCATTTTCTACTTTCACAGACGTCAACAGACCAAAGGCTAATGCTTGTGGTATATGCAGAATACCGACTGTGATTCCGGCTAGTAAATCTGTCAGCATGTTTTCTTTTAAATTGTAATACCGTATTACCCTGACAAGTGGTAGGTAGGCAGAGAGGATTTTAAAAACCTTCTGTTTCGTACACTGACACTTTGATTTAAGCTTATCCGCGACAGACTTCCCGTCGTCATCGTCTGATTTCAGGTGAATCTCATCGAAGGCGACTTGTGTAAACGGGGCTCTCTTGATCAGAACGGCGTTCTCGATGATCGATGAGGCCGGACATGAGAACCTTCTGCCCTTTCTTGCACCCATCGGGGGAATAGCCGCCATGTCGATTGACGCGGACCTAAACCCGTTCTCCATCTGGACTCAGCTGGTCGTGATATCTGCGAAGAGTAAATATACCATATAGCATGTTGCAAAGAAATTAACATAACTAGTAAAATGGCGTCTTTCTGTTATATAATAATTGTTCTACCTGTATATAAACTAGTCAGTGTCGTCTTGCCTCCACACAGCTTCCTAAATGGAAAATAGATGTTTCCATTAACATTCAGAACTTAGAATAAAGGCATTATCACCCCGTAAGATCTCGGTCAATACGTAAAACTCGTCTCCGCGAAAACCGACTATATAGCATCGTTGAGACACTGTGACAGATTGTCGATGTCACAGTGTCTCAACGATGCAATGGAGTTATATATATAGTCGGTGTTCGTGGAGACGCGTTTCACGTATTGACCGAGTTTCTTGCAAACGTTTTTTAAACCAAGATATTTAAAAATATGTTATGTTCATTGATACCGTTTATTTTAAAAAAGGAATGGCTCTCCTGGGGCCTATTTTATGAGGCATTAATTTTAAAACAATAGCGTTTTGTCACAACACGGAGGAGAGGGTATAAGCTATGACTCGTTACATAACCTTGTTTAAGGCTATCTGTATTACCATACATTTTTTATTATAAGTGTTGAATGTCAACCAGTGATTTTAAGAAAATTGGAGGAATGGAAGAATGGTATTTAACGTCTTTTTCAGCACATTTTAGGCTATATATGACGGTTGATTTTTAGTGGTGGAAGCAGGCCACTCACATGTTCCTGGGTTGAACCAGTACTTTATATTTCCCGCATCCGTAAGAATCGATCCTTTCTCACTAACAAGTCGAGCTCCCAGTGGGTTTCGAACCCGCACCGGTGAGAGGGAATGAGGTTTCAAACGGAGCGTCTTCACCATCCCGGCAACGGATGCGATATAATTTATTTATTTTGATTTTAATAAAAAAAAGGATTGAATAAATACTACAAGTAATTGTCGATATTTTTTTTGTCATATTTTGTTTTTTAATCATCGGTTATTGAAAATGCCATACGTCACTAAAACGTATCAGTCGTGTAATGGTCGCAACAATTGTTAAATGGCTACACCTTAGCGGAGCATTAACTCGATGAGTCTCATCCAAATGGGTTTTGCTATCTCATTCAAGACTTCGGTTTATATTAGTACTGTAATGACAAATGGCATCGGTCACTCTCAACGTGGCGCTTATAAATCAAAACGAGTGATGCGGTCTGTATGAAGTCATTGCTAGGAAAGTTGTACATTAATGTTATAAGTGTTATTATTAGTAGTAGTAGTATTTTAGTAGTAGTAGTAGTAGTAGTAGTAGTAGTAGTAGTGGTAGTAGTAGTAGTAACAACAATAGCCAAACTTTACAACATATGTACACCGTTTCTAAACCTACTGACGACGAGGTATATATAGAACTTATATATTTTTGAGAATTCAAACTCTATAGACACAGTATAAACGGCTTTAACCAGCCAGCAAAAAAAACAATATCGAGCGACGATTTAAGAGCTGCCAACTAATAATTCATTTTACGCATATTCAATCACGGATATTTAAAGAAACCGTGAAAAAAACACTTTTAATCGGCACATTTATACATTATTATAAAACCTGAACACCTAGACAGAGTTGTGATAAACCGTTTTGTAGTGTAATTGTTCCGTTATTTGACGGGTTAGTTTCTTTAAAAACCCATTTTTGGCAACAAAACATTATCCTCCTCTCAAATATTGCAGACAGATAACGCTAGCTTGATGGATACGGCTGTTTTCTTTAGGCGGCTGTAGACATCTTCCCGACGTGGGTTCGAGCCCTGGCTGGGGCATCTTTAATGTAGTTGCTTCTTCTAACTTCTCTCTTATTTCGTCATGCCGGGATGCTGGGATGTTGTTAAGTTTTAAATTAAATACTCTATAAAATGCATCTATTTAAAGTTACGTCTACGGATGTGCATTTGAGTTTTTTGAGCGTATGACATTATTATCTGTTTGACAGAAGTGTGCATTAGTGCCCCATTCTGTTACATAAACATGACAGGTGCACAGCATTACATGTATACAGTAAACAATCCTACACAGATTTGACATGTTTATTAGAGGTGTCTGCCATGCATGATGAAACATTACATCATCTATAAGGGAATAGCAAGTGTGCATCAGCTCTAAAGTTAACAATTCCAAAGGTTACAGCCTCCGTTAACGTTTGTTTGTTTAAATAGTGTTTTACGTCATATTTAGCTCATGTTAGGACATGCATGACGGCCGATTGTGTTGTGGTAGAAGCAGACCACCCCATCTGTCCTTGGTAGAACCCGTACTGTATACCTCCCGCATCGGTAAGAATCGACATTTCCTCTCTTGACAAGTCGAGCTCCCACTGGGATTCGAACCCTCAGGGGTGAGAGGCAAAACAGTTTTACACGCAGCGGCTTTACTATCCTGTCCATGGAAGCGTTCACTCCTCCGTTAAATGTTACATAATAAACGTTAAAGGTAACACTCACCTCATACGTAAAGGTAGCAAAACTAACGTTAAAGGTAACAACTTGTTAGTGTTACATTAAAGGGACTGGAAGCAATCTGGAAGGGTATGGTTGTCCATGGGTGTCAATACAAATTCGAAAACTGTCTACCTTATGTGTAGAAAAGTGTCGCCTTTGGAATGTCGATGTGTTTGTGCTTGCGATGCTGTGAATGCATTTAATATGTGGAGGCAATGTCGTCTACAAATGTATTCACTTTGTTAATTATGTAAAGGGTTCTTACTCATTTTTAAACATGTTTAATAAATCAATTGCATTTTCAGAATCTTCTCATATTGTTTATTCTCGTGAATGTGATGAAACACTTGTATAGTTATTTATTGTATTGTAAGTATCTATTTTATACTTAATAATGTATTATATTCCAAAAGTGAAAAATAAGTGTTCATAAGTATGTGTATCAGTGTCTCATAAGTCGTGTATACGGCTGGATATAAACACATTGCATTGTAATATATGTATATATGTAATTTTATATGTGACACTTTAATAAACAATACAATTGTAAATTGTAATTGTGTAAAGAAAATATCACTTACAAATTCCTAGATATATTTATACCCACGTTTTTAAAAAAAAAAAAAAAGGTATATTAAAATCGCCTCCGTTCGTCCGTCTGACCGTCTGTCTGACCGTCCGTCCTTTACATATCTCCTCCCTAAACCGCTGAACGGAATTCAACCAAACTTAGGATATGATTTCATCATAAGATGACGGCGTGCAAGAGCAACATTATTTTGGCTCCGCCCCCAGGGGCCCTCAGGTGGGTGGAGTGGGGGGTCAAAAGGCCATATTTTTCATAATTTTGCATAAAATTTGGTATACATACTCCTCTATGAAAGATTAACAACATACCAAAAATGCAAGATACTCAAACGATTGCGTGCGTGCGTGCGTGCGTGTGTTTGAATATGTATGATTAAAACACTTGTATTCTGTTGTAAAGAGGCGTCCTACAAACTCAGGTAGGTTGCATAAATAAGAAGAAACTGTAATTATAAATAACTCAACAGTTTATGATATCTGTCATCGAATGACGTTAAGTTTTATTTATGACGATAGACGAAGGAAATGTGTTATTTTTATGATGCACTGACAGTGCTCAAGTCTTGTCCGGCGGCGTGTTAAGAAGGACGTTTACTGTCAAATGCAATACACCTGTTGTAACTTTTAGTGAGATTACACTTAGTCTGGTGTCTGGCTACACACGGTAGGAAATGTAAACCGTTGTTCAACACCGGAACACAAGTTATGTGTTTTATTACGCAATAGCATGCATGTATTTGTTTGTTTCCTATACAAATGTCATAGAACTCAGTTGAGAGTATATGTAAGTATAGGAAAGAGGTTATGAAGAGAAATCTTCTGTTTATAGCCACTATCCGGCTTAGTGTTTACGATAGGTTTTATCGATAGTCTCTATATAGGTCACACTCTAAACCATGAAGAGCGCTGGTAGTAAAATCTTCATCAATAATTTTTCCAAGTATTTGAAATTCTGAGCCATCTGATTGGTTTAAAAAGTAGAGTAAACACTAAATGGGTTTATAAGTGTGTTACTTCTGTGCCACATACGATTTCTTCTCGGGGCTCAAATGGTAAGAGGGCCAATAATCCTTAGAACTACTCGCATACTTGCCACAGAACTACCCACATACTCGCCACAAAGCTAGCTTTTTAGGGCGATATCGTATGGTGTTTTACGTCATTTTCAACACATGTAAGGACCTCCCACTTTTCCCTGCCTGTGGAGAACCAGTACTGTACACCTCCCACCATCCGTAAGAATCGACACTTCATCACATGCAAGTCGAGCTCCCAGTGGGATTTGAACCCGCAGCAATGAGAAGCCAGAAGGTTTACGGTAACCCCTCGCCACGGAGACTCTACGAAGGGTACAGACTTAGGGTTTGAATATCTACCGTAAACCTGACAAGGGATACAGACGAATTAATCACGAATACTAAACAAAACCCCAAAAGCCCTCATATTATATTTTCAAAACACCTTTTATTTTTCATTTCTTGTATTGCCATTTAGTATTGCTACATTTAAACCGTATTCCAAAATCACTGTACAAAAGTGTGTTCGATTTATTTTCGGATGAAATAGTTTCAAGCTTGGTGCACGTTTTAAGTTGTGTTGCACGTGTACGAATTTCTATTCACTCACTTCCGAATTTCTATTCACTCACTTCCGAGAAAATTCGAAGTTGTATTCTGGGGGGCTTTATTAGTACAGATAGCGATATAAATATGCCATCGTAAAAGTGATCGAAATGTCATCGTAACCCCACAGAACCGGAATTTACGATATTATGTGTCAAGATGTCACAGGATCATAACATAACGTTAAACCTATTAGAATACCTGTTAACGGGAGAACGTATGTTGAGTGTTAGAAGAGGATTAGAGTGTGAATGATTTTCGGAGTTAAGCAATATATATCTAAATATTTTTGGAAACGTCCTTACATGATTAATTATATAGAATTAATTCATAAATGCGGTCAGATACGCCAAATTTAGGTCATGTGACTGGGCCGAAAATGCATATCCATATTGGCCCGGTCACCTGACCGTTACGATTAATGGCGATTGTTTTTGTTTTACTAATTTTTTTTGACGTTAAACCTGTCAATGACATGACGTACCGAAGTGACGCCAACTAACATAACTGACGTAATTTATATAACCTTTGCAATGGAAGCCGGCGAGAGGACGTTAGCGTCAGTGGCTAACAGCTTATTTTACTTACGCTCGGCCAGAGTAACTGAAAAGAGTAACCGACAAAACTGAATACCAGCCAGACTCGATGAAATCAGTCTAGACCATCATCAGCTAAGAGGTACCTTTAGATAAAGAGTTTCAGCATTCAAGGGACGTACAGACAGCCAAAAGAAATGCTCTGAAACAGCAAGACAGGGAAATAAAGAAATCGAAATAGGAATGGAATGGACGAATTGAAAAAGAAAAAGAGAGAGAATAAACTACAAACAATAAATTTAAGTTAAAACTACATGTCCTGTTGTTTTCGTTCATTCATTTTTGCTAGTTATTTTTATTTCATAAATTAATTCGGTAAATATAACAGTTTAATATCCTTTGATTTTTTTAAATGTAAAATCCCAATGAAAATGCGTAAATATATGATAAAAAGATTAAAACATGGGTGATGCGTTATCGCCCGTCATATCCCTCGCAAGAGCCTCGCATTATATAATTTTGCCAACTCGTTTAATAAATTCAATAATGAATGAGTACTCATGTAAGATCCTCTATATATGCGCATTCAATTTAAAAAAATAAAAAAGATAATAAAATAAAAGTCCCCATTACGTGGTCCCGCCTTAATTCCATTAAGCTATGGGAGAGCTTATATTAACAGGATTTTATAACAGATACTTCGACAATAAAACACGTTTAAAATATGTTTTACCGGAAAATGTGATAACCTGTTTTAAATTACATATCAAATGTTTTAATTTTTGCAATATGAAAACGTTTTAAGCCGAAATCAAGGTTTTATTTCATACCATCCAACCCCGTTTTCCCTTCTTGGAGAACGAGTTGGTTAATGTTAATACTCGGACCACGTAATGCGTTCAGTGCACCATAAAACACAATTAAACTGTTAACTGTTAAGTTATGGGCTTGCGACAACTTGACACATACTATCGTAAATTCTTCTAGAAAAGAGTGCTAGGTGATTACCCTGACATTTCGATATCATTAACGATGGCATATTTATATCGCCATTTGTGCTAATAGAACTGTCTAACGCACAGTAGTATAAACTTTCGAACTTCTCGCAAGTGAGTGAATAGAAATGCATGGATGCAACAAAAGACATTTGTTACAATGTATAACACACTTGTGGAACGCACAGCAAACAAATATATACGTGCGTAAAATGTAATTATTTCATTAAAAAAAATAATAAGAAGAAGAAAATGCCACGTCACAGAAAACAGTTGTTGTCCCTTTCAGTACACCATAAAACAAAAATTAAACTGTTAACAACTATATTGCAATGACATAATTATATTTTACGGATAAATATATATATATAATCCACGCACCTGTTTGCTGCGCGTTCCACCGGCGTGTCATACCGAGCAACAGTTGCCTTTGAAGCTACTGCATTTTTTTTAATTAAAAATATATATTCAGTCCCAAAATATAAATTGAACGATTTGGCTTATAGAAAGTTGGTCAATGTAATTACCTAAAATAACAGGTTCCATGTAGCTGGGAATGAAAGAAATCAAACTGAGGAATTTTTTACTTGACTTATGAGCGATACAGTGAGAATACTTTTAACTCAATTTGACAAATGAAATGAAATAAATGGAGTTTTACGTCCCGTTTGACAGTCTTATTGGACGTTGACCTCAAACGCAGGTGATATGGAGGTGAAGTGAAGGTGTTGGCAAGCTGATTGGTTGAATTGTGTTTTACGTCATTTTCAGCACATTTTAGGCTACTGGTGGTATATATGACTGTCGATTTGTTCGTGGTTGCGGCAGATCACCCATTTTTTTCTGGGTAGAACCAGTACTATATACCTGCCACCATCCGTATGAATCGACACATTCTCAATTGTAAATCTAGCAATAATGGTAAACAGAATATGATGATGATATTTTTTGCCATATAAGCCAACCTTAACTGGAAACAGATAGTTATTTCTTAAATTTAGAATACACCTACGTATAAAGAACACTCCATGTTCATACCTGTAGGAGAATTGAATTTCAACACTATTTTGTTGAAACACCACATATGAATTTAATACGAGAGACAAAAAGACCCTAACTGGCCAAAATGAAGATTTAGTATTTTTTAAAATTACAGTTCTTTACTATTTTCAAGACAGCTATCCCGGCAACAACAGTCAAATTTTACAACATATGTACACCATGTCTAAACCTACTGTGGTATATATATATAACTTACATATTACTGAGGTATATATATATAACTTACATATTACTGAGGTATATATATATAACTTACATATTACTGAGGTATATATATATAACTTACATATTACCGAGGTATATATATATAACTTACATATTTTCGAAATCAAAACCTCTATAGTCACAATATACACGGCTTTAACCAGCCAGGCCAAACCCGAGAACTGGAGCGTTGAATTAAGATATACCAAATCGCAATTCATTTTACGCATATTCAGTCACGGGTATCTTAAGAACTCATGAAACATCCTATACTTTTAATCGGCAAATATATATTTGTATATGACCTGAACACCTGGTTAGAGTTTTGATAAACGTCGTTTGTAGTGTAATTGTGCCATTATTTGGTGGGTTAGTTTCTTTAAGCCTATAGACTTATTAAACCGATATTCAGAACAAATGTCCAAGTACATTTTTGTAATATCTTGTATTGGAAAAAGAGTGATGCATTGGAATCAAGATGTCGTCGATCATTTCGAACCTACAGTAAATATGCGGCAATATACGAACTGGTAAAACTGTTAAACAAAACACATTTATTTATTTTTGATCGTTTTGTTATCGTTAATCGTAATACAGTTAAATTAATGAAATTGTTTAATAAATTTCAGAAACAACTGAGGCATTTCGTAAGTGTATTAAACAAATATTTTGTAAAAAAAAAAAAAAGAAAAAAAGAAAAAAAAAAGAGGAAAAACGTCAAAGAAAAGTTGTATATCGCTGATTGTATATCATTCAAGTATTAGTAAATGTTAATGTAATACTATATAACCCGTTTATGTCTATGCAAAATGTAATACTATGTAACCCGTTTATGTCTGTGCAAAATGTAATACTATGTAACCCGTTTATGTTTGTGCAAAATGTAATACTATGTAACCCGTTTATGTCTGTGCAAAATGTAATATTATGTAACCCGTTTATGTCTGAGCAAAAGGTAATGCTATATAACCCGTTTATGTCTGTGCAAAATGTAATGATATATAACCCGTTTATGTCTGTGCAAAAGGTAATACTATATGTAACCCGTTTATGTCTGTGCTAACTTCCAAACTTGGTTTAAACTAAGTTTATTTCTAATAATTCTTCAAATATTACAAATGTACATACTACGAAATGGGGAAAAGGATTAGGACGAACGCAACTGCTTAATTATAACGCTACTTTCCTAGACTAATTATAAATTACATATAATACTGGCAAAATTTGTATTTTCGTATTTATATGTTGGCTATAAACTGTTGTATCGTGGTTTAAAGCTGAATACAAATATGTTATGTTATGATGTTATATTGTTAGTTTTTGGGAGAAAAACAAGTTTGAAGAAAAGAAAAAGAATTTCAAAACGGTGTTATAAATGTTGAGTTGCGTAACGAAAACTAGCTTTATGTTTGTTCCAATGTTTAACTTATATAATGACACATAATAGCATGTATCGTACAGTTAAATTATGTCTTTGTATGTCAATACTTCCGCCGACTGGGAAACCAACGTATTGTCAAACCGTGTGTTATGACAACAGCGTCAGTCGCACTACCTTCATTAAAATAAAGGTTTATCCACAAAACATTGTTCATAATTATGTTTACTTACCATAAAATACAAAAATACATTAAACAAACGTTAGGAAATAGTTTATTGGAAGTTTAGATTTAACGTCGTTAATCAAAATATTAAACATATAACATGAAATACCGTTTACAATTGTATTCAAATGTTACTTTTAACATCATGTCGAAATTGTTAAATATTTTTTTTATAATAATATATGTTTTTTTTTATAAATATATATATATATTATTGTTTATCATATTTATATAAAATATTTTTGACAGAAACAAAACTGTTTGTAAAATAGTAAAATAAAAAGAAAAGATAAAAAATAAGGTAAAATAAAAAAAATGAAAATATTATCAAAATAAACCACTTACCAAACTGATATAAAATCCAGAAAGTATTACAAAGTCGTATATTTTCTTCTTTACACCGTTTAAGTCCTATTTAACTATTCTACTTAATGTAATCTAAAACACTTTTTCATTTTGTTTCTGTCCATTCGGTTTATATATACTCCAAACTTAAACTCAAGAACGACAACCTCTGCTCGTTGGTGTCACACGCTTCACCGAGAACATCTCACCGTTCCTTGCCATCGTTTCTTTATATGTAACTGTCAACGTGATCTCATTAACGCGTCAAACCGTTCAAACTAATTGTTCTTTTGATAAATTGCATGCGTAATTTACCATAGAAGTAATTAACACGTGTTAAGCTCCGCCCCAATAAGTCTGACTGACAAGTGCGAAAAAAGCAGTTGTCGTATAGGTCGATTCGCTAACAAGAGCATCGCTTTAGTAATTTATTTCATTGTTACATAGTTACAACACTGACGCATGCTATCATATCACAGTATTTACACTATCATTTCTTATAATAAGACATGCCAGGTATCTAAAATTAATAAAGTATTAAATTAAAGCATAACACATGCAAGATACACTAGTATGTTTAGCGGACATTTAATGATAATAATCATTTGTAACAAATCTTGTCCTAACAATAAAAAAAAGTATAAAAGTCGAACAGGAAATGCCGCTTTCACAGAACACATTAAACCCAAAAACACGCAAAACAACAAAATGAATGGCAATGTTAATAAGGAATGGAGGCATATGACGTCACAAACACAAAAAAGGTTGACAATAGGCCCAGGGATACCGCCTTGGAATGGTCAGTGACAAAAAAAGGCAGCTTAAACCAGGTTTGCAACAAACCTCAGACTTACCCTACTGTCAACCCAATAAAACGGAACAGTGTAAATAAAGAAATCCCTGCCATGAACTATTCTCTAACCAACAAGGCAGCATTAATAGGCAATATAAGTAAAACACAAAGATTCTCGTATATATATCTATAAAACAATAGCCTAGAAAGCCACACAGAATGTACTCAACTACTTGACAAAAGCCATAGCAACAAGAGAATAAACCATTCAGGGCACGACAAGACAAGATTGCAGAAAAACATCAAACGTCACCGTCCTTTTGGGCTTTAGGTAGACGTTATCATAGGGTCCACAGCCTGTCATCGGCGTGTATTGTATATATTATTTGTTGTTTAACTTGAATGTTCAGTTTGATTGTCGGCCCTATATGTGTATGTGTATCATCATGGGCTGTTACCCTATTGGAAACTTCGGAAATAAATTAATCTAATCTACAAAAATACTAGTACATGAATTGAATTGAATGTTGTTTAACGGCTCATCAACACAGTACAGGTTATTTAGAGCCGCCCCAGAGAGAGGGGAAGGATACATAGGTATCCGGGAACCTTCCCTACTCTTATTATCGAATAGATTCTTATGGTTCTTTAGCGTGCTCGGAGGATAGACCGATACACGGGACCGCCCGGTTTACGTCCCCATCTGACGGACGAGGCTAAGGAAAAGTGTCTTGCCCAAGAACACACCGACGGAACTCAGTGGCACCACGGAGCGTTGAACCCGGGGCCTCCGGTTACAAATCCGCCGTGCTACCGACTGCGCTTCGCCAGCCCTCTACTAGTACATGAAAAAAACAATTACCGGTATGTCGGATAAGCCACGTTAGGTTTAAAGCTGTTTGACGACAAAGCAATGGTATTTTAACAAACAAATAAAAACCTGTTAAGAAATATGGTTATAAAATAATTATAAAACAACTCCAGTAGAGCTTAGACAAAGCTTATATTTAGGAGCTTATTATAAACATTACATTTAAGAAAATACAAGCTTATGAAAGAATAAAGGTACCTATTTTAATCCTAAACATATTTGCATTAGTAAACCAAATATATTACGAGCATATTTGAACATTTAAGTGTACAAGTATACGTAAAAACATATACACGATACGTTAGAAGATAGTAACACATTCATTCAGTGAATTTGTTTGAATGGTGGTGTACTTCATTTTAGCACATGCTAGGCCATAATGACTGTCGATTTGTGACCCCATTCTTCCTGTATACCTTCCACCATCCGTAAGAATCGACGCTTTCTCATATGACAAGTCCAGTGAGATTCAAACCCGCAGCAGTGAGACGCAGCATATTTACTATTTCGGCCACGGGGGCTTTCAGCGAAATGCAGTGCATTACGTGGTCCCGCCTTAAGTCCATTAAGCGATGGTAAAGCTTATATTAGCAGGATTTTATAACGGATATTTCGACAATAAAACACGTTTAAAACATTTTATACTGAAAAAAATGCGATAACCTGTTTAAACTTACCTATTAAATGTTTTAATTGTGCAATATGCAAAACTTTTTAAACCAAAATTAAGGTTTTATTTGATACCCCAGCCAACCCCATTTTGGCTTCTTGAAGAACGGGTTGAATGGGGTATGAAAGCTAATATTCGGACCACGTAATGGGTACTGACCTAAGGTATACCAAGTTATACAAAGATATATAACCTGTAGTAAAATGCGACATACCACTAGGACAGCTATATAACCTGTAGTAAAATGCGACATACCACTAGGACAGCTATATAACCTGTAGTAAAATGCGACATACCACTAGGACAGCTATATAACCTGTAGTAAAATGCGACATACCACTAGGACACGTAATTATTTGCAATGTGATAATCCTACTGTTTCTTTATATACTCAACTTAATAAATCAAACACGTTTCGGTGCCCTCTTGACTTGAAACGTTCATAGCTCGCATATTGTATTCCTATATTCTCTCTACTAAAATTAAAATTTTAAATAAAAAACTAAAATTGACATGCTGCCATAAAATCTAAATCAGTGTGTAATATAATGTTTATACCTCTTGTTGCTATACTAGTATTTCATTACGTAGTCCGAGTATTAACTTTAATACCCCATCCAACCCCTTCTCCAAGAAGCAAAACGGGGTTGGCTGAGGTATGAAATAAAACCTTAATTTTGGCTTAAAAAGTTTTCATATTGTAAAATTAAAACATTTAATAGGTAATTTATGCAACTTTCTTCGCGAAGGGGTTGGATGGGGTATGAAAGTTAATACTCGGACCACGTAATGGGTGTGTTAACATATATAATTATGTTGACACTCAAACATACGTTTTGGTGTCCTTTATCCGTCATTTCAATACCATACACATTTATTAAATTTAATGCAGATTTAATTATGAACATTATTGGTGGATACTATATGGATACTATATTAAGTTTTGTGTTTTGTATTTTTTTTTCCTTAAACTAAAAAGAAATGTTTTATATGTGCATCAAGATTCAAGATTCAATCTTGACTCTAAAGTATGGACAAAGAAAGATAATAATTCACAGACGATCTTATATCTTAGTATCTTTACAATATTGTAGTAATTTATTTATCTGTGTGCGTGTGTAGTTCTAAGGTTAATAGTCCCTCCGCCAACAAACTCAATGCGCCTTAGGCAGACAGACAGACAGACTTTTTATTCAGACTTGTACAAAGTACATCGTCTACAATACATACATATTAGCATATATGATGTCAACGTATATATACAAGTAAAGGGCGCACCGAGTTTTATTTATCTTTTATCTAATATTTTTATAGACATTTGTATAAAGGTTTGTCTAGTTATTCAATATCAAGCAATTCCATTGTATCCATTTCCTATGGAAGAGAATATATGACATAATTTTATAGTGATTGGTGACTGGAACGTTAGATAATATCAATGGTGACCTTTACATCTTCTGCTAGGAAAGAATTCACAGTTTTATAACCTATACTGAAACGAAAAAGAAACGCAACTCGGGAATAGTTTTGCGCTGTCCCCTTGACATGATATCTGGCACATCGTGACGTCAGCGAAAAAAAGAACCGTACGAGATATTGCGAAAGTTTAGCGCGATAATCCGATTGATCACCGTTCAAACACAATCACTAAATTGCTTGGCGAAACGCCAATGCTAAAAACGGTTTATGTATATACCGAATTATTTCAAACGACACTAGACGGTTTCGTTCGTCATTAAATGGTTTCATTTGATACTGTTTCACTGCGTTTCACTGTTTGAAAATATTCAATAAATGAAATGGAGTTTTTCTATTTAAAAATATATGTTGTATGATCTGTGTCTTTACTAAACTATTTCAAAAGACACCAGACGGTTTCGATGGTCATTAGTCTATAGATACCCTTTGAAATGTTTCATCGTTATAAAAATGTTACAGTGTGGTTTGGATTTTTGTTAAATGAGTTCATAACTTATTAGATGGTTCGAAAGCGTTCATTTTTAAACGGTTTCATCTATTATACGCGTACTCTGTAATGAAACTTTGCAGGAATACTATTTGCTGTGTTGTTTTAGTATTTTTTCCGAAAGAAACTGTCTTACGTAGCCATTTGCCATTCGATTAAAAGCTGCATATTGTGCATACAAGATATAGCGGAAATTCCCGTGTTGCGTTTCTTTTTCGTTTCAGTATATATTCGCAAAACCAATATTCAGCAATACAATGTTGTTTACACCTTCCTGTTCAGTTGACACGTAATTGTCTAAAATATACAATACACGTGTTAATTTCTGCGACAATCTTGTCCTGCACAATGAAAGTGATAATATGTATGTACAGGAATAAAGATTGACACATCATTCAGTTCAATTCATGACATAATTACCTGTTTATTGCCTTACACAAGGCGGATTACAAAACAATTAGACACACAAATTAACAAATATAGAGAAGAGTTCAAGCAAAATATACTTAGTCAGTACGTTATTATATATTTTTAAATAGCATCTACTCGGAACTCATATTACTTTTTTGACCTATGTTAAAAATGAACTTGCAGAGAAAAAAATAGTTCGAGTTCAAATTTCTTGTGAATCAATATATTTATAAAAAATGGTTGAGGCAGTTCCGATTTGCGAGTCAGGTATTGCGTAGGACTATTTCGGAATTGCCCAAGGGATGAAATATGCGCAAGGGATGAAATATGCGCAAATTAAGAACAAAAATTGACAAGACAAAAAAAAACAAAACGTTTTTTCAAATATAGGGTAGGGGAGGGTGGCACTGCATTTTTTTCTCTCAAAATATTGTGGGGGTGCAAGGCATACTCTGAACATTGGGGTGGGGGAGGGCCCCACACTGCCCCACCCACCCGGGTTCCTACGCCTATGCAGTATGACAATAATAATGAAATCCTATAATATTCACCATTGTTCGTTTTATCCGAACTCCGATTTCGTCCGTATCACCATTTATTTTTATCCGCGGTCAACCTTACCCTAAAAGTGTGACACCACCCATACATCACGCAATACTTCATTCATACACCACCCATAGATCTCGCAATACTTCATATATATTCGGGTGTTTTAACGCATGCAAACTATGTTGTTATCTAGAGGAAGGATGGGTGCCAATATTAAAAATCGCTAATAAACAAAAAAATATACATTTTTCTACAATTTAGATGGATTTTATCAAAAGTCTTTCGCATTAAAAAGATGATTTTTTAACTAACAATATACCAAACTCCGACCCATACATTTATTTTTTAAGAGTGTAAATATTAAGAAACAAATATCGCTCAAAAGTCCAATTGGAAAATACGTTTACGTGTCCACAAACATTACTTTTTAGACACAACTACGACATATTTTCACTGGCGCGCGATCCGCTTCTTTGTTTCGCTCCGACGTGTTTATTATCCGGATACCGGGGTGATTTAATTACCAGGAGTTTTTTGAG